>FIZR01027442.1:0-79910 GCA_900060175.1 Ferrisia virgata | reverse complement strand
TTTTCGCGATTTTTATCATTACTCACACTTACCCCTCAAAAGGCAAAAAAAGTGTCCGAAGAGTACGTACTCGCTAAGACACATATTTTAAAGAAAAAAATTCAGGGAAAAATTGTAGATCATGGATGTGTAACACTGAAAACATTATGATGACAGTTCACATGGCGTACGTTTTTGATGAAATATCACTTCAAAGTGTAGAAATTAAAAACCATCATCATAAATTTTTTCACATTCAACATTTCGTAAATAAATGAATAAATAAATTTCTTTAATTTTTTTGTTGTTTCGGTTTTTTAATTTTTTAATTAAATTTAAAAAAATGTTGTGATGATGAATGATTATATTTTTATTTTGCTATGAAATAATAAACTCAAATGTCAAAATGGAGTGAAGAGAAGAGTAAAAATTTCGATTTGAAGTTTTTGATCAAAAACTCGCGTTGAGAGGTGATCATTGACATGGATATGCTACATATCTATGATTTAGAATTTTTCCTTTAAAAGGAAAAGTATCGAGACATGGGAGGTTTCTCTTTTTTAACCTTGAAACGAGACTTTTTTTCATCTTTCTCCCCTCTAAATTTAGCTGTAAAGTTGAAATTTGCTATGTTGGTTAAATAGAAGCCGTAGATGTGCTTTTCGTGAGATTCGACTTTTCAGGCCTGAAAAAACTAGGTTTTCAGGCTGGTTTTCTTATTTTTTGAATTTGTCCCAGCTGGAAGGTTGAAATTTGGGTATCTAGATTTATTAAGAAACCTAGGTGTATCTTTTGGAGATGTAAACTTTCCAGCCCCTCTTCACCCCCTTACAGTCTCAAAAAATTTTGTTCGGTTAGTTTTTCTTTTCTTTTTTTGAGTTTGTCCCACACATTTCTCCCCTGCAAATCGAGCTAGGAAGTTGAAATTTGGTATGCAGATTTAGTAGTTTCTCTAAATATGTATTTTCGGGGTTTTAGAACAAAAAACATTTCAGGGCGCATTTTTTTTTTCATTTCTTAATAGGCAATTCCCTAAGTCATTTCGTTGACTTTAGGATAATCAGGCTCAAAAATGCATTGTGAAGTTTTTTTTTAGAAATTAGCAAACTGCAGGATGACAATAATTGCGAAATTACCTTAAAACAATGTGATAAAAATTTTATTTTCAAAAATTGGGTTGATAAGGGGGGTTGAAGAGAGTAGAGTTTTATATGCGCAGGGTAACCAGTGAGAGGATATTAAAACTGGAAATTTGAATACAACCGAGTACCACCAAAAAACCATATCAGATGAAGTTGCCTAATTTGAAAATTGAAGGGACAAAAAGTTATGAATAATAATAATCAAAACGTATTTTCAAATGTGGGAATGGATAGTAGATGATAAACTTGGTGAATTGTAAAATGTTCGTGTTTTAATTAACTTCAAAATTGAAAGGGTCATTTTAACAAGTTGATCAAAATGAAATTGTTCAACTAATAATGATGGAAATGAATAGAAAAAAAAGAGGTAAGCAAGTTTTGCTCTCTTCATTCTTTTACTCAACACAAAAGTTAAAGGAACTGTATCAAAATTATTGAAAAATGAAAAAGTTGATTTTCAGAATAAGCTCCATCAATTTTTGCGATAGGCAAATTATGAAAAGAACAAAATTTATCCAATATTCTACGTATTACTTATATCCATCATTTTTTTTTTCAAAGATTTCATTTTGATCAACTTTTTACAGCAGTCCCTTTTATTTTGAAGTTTGTCAAAAAATGAACCTAACAAAATTTACTCAGTTCTCCATCTACCATCTATTTCCACAATTTAACATTAGTTTCGATCGTAATTTTTTAAAGATCTTATTATACCCATTAAATTTTCAAAATAAGCAACTTCTTTACCTGACATGTGTTTCTGGTGTTATCCGAATCTATCCGATTTCCAAATCTTGAATCGTATCTCCACATCGCCAAACACTTGGTGTATTTATTTTTCAAATAATCGTTGGCGATAAGTTTTCACCATTAACTCTCTTTTCAGAGCATTTCAAAAATGTTACCTTTCGCGTTTTTCACGATATTCTGTCAAACGTGCCCAAAAAATGGTAAAAATGAACTCATTTGGCATCTAAAGACACCCTTCGCTTGATACAGGTAAGCTCCATAATGAATTGAATATTCCTCCGACATCGGGCTTTCAATTGTTTATGACATAACGTAAATTACAGTTCGATTGAACTCATTAGTCGAACTACAGTATTTTAAAAATCATCTCTATGACGTCATCGATTGTATACCAATTTCAGTTATTAACTAGAACAAATAACGAATTCGACTTTGAAAAACATCACGAATCGTGAACTTGAAATTTGTCACACAAAACATGTCAGCAACGGATGGCTTTGTACGTGCTGAAGATAACACGATAAGATTAAATTTTAACGATTCGCAATTAGCTAATGTAACCAATTCAATTTCAATTGTTGACTGTGGCGGAACAGAAGTAGTGAAAAATGTTTGGGAAGCTCATTCAAAATGGAATTATGAAAGAGGTACGTTGAACCTATTTCTTGGAAAAATTAAAAATAAAGTAAATAAAAATTATTGAATCGTAGTACTTAGAATAATATTACGTACTTACGTACCTATATCGACGACTTCTAGGTGATTTATTCGCTGACAATACTTTCAACATATCTTTTGAACGGTGTAAACCGGAGTTATTTGGCATTTTTATTCCATCAGCTCGATTCTCCTGGAACTACTATTTCTGTAAATGACGAACAAAAATCATGGATAGGTGAGTTTCACTGTTTACAAAATATGGAATTGGATTACATTTTTGTATTTATTCGAATTAATTTATACAGCCGCATTTATAAATCTGCTGAGCCCTTTGGGGTGTATCATTGTTGGTATAATGATGGATGCATTTGGAAGGAAGATCAGTTTACAAGGGGTATTTATACCATTTATCATATCCTGGCTGATGATAGCTTTCGCCGAAAATATCACAATGTTCTACATCGCAGCACTAATTCAAAGTATTAGTATAGGTAAGATATTCAATGGTCTTCTAAACAACATTTAACAATAATATTAAATAACTAAGCGTTGAATTTCATTTACAGGTATGTCTTATGGTACTTCAATATACGTATCGGAAATATCAACAGCTCAGCATCGAGGAGCATTACTGGGCACCATCGAAATCCTTTTCAATTTAGGTATTTTACTATGCAACCTACTAATGTACTATTTGAAATGGTCCACGGTATCTTTGATATTCGCGGTCGTATCTGCGATAACCCTCTTGATGACATTCATATTACCAGAATCTCCTACATGGTTATATTTGAGAGGACGTAAAGAAGAATCCATCGATACGTTGGAATCTATAAGATGTAAACATCGAGAAGCGATCAAGTCTGAAATAGACGAAATGGAAAATTACATGTCTTCTCATGTGAAAACCAAGCCTAGCGAGACAATAAGAAATTGTCTTCGTTCATGGAGACAATTCGTTATAGTGCTGACTATGTTCATCTTACAACAGAACACCGGATATGCCATCTTAACCATGTTTATTATAATGATAGTTGATCGTTTGCAAATTCCATATCCAAGTACGGACGTAGCCCTGCTTTATTCGGTGACTTGCTCGATATCTGGCTTTATAACACCTTACGTTATGTATAAATTCAATCGTAAGCCTACTTTGGCCATTTCAGCAATTGGTATGTCGGTTTGTGCTGCAGCGGTACCAATATATCAGTATTTTTTCGAGTCATCTGACGAAAAACCGTTCTCTTGGTTAATTCCTGTAGCTTTATGTATGTATGTAATATCATGTAGCATTGGGGTACTCCCTGTTGGTTTTACAATCGCCGGAGAATTATTTCCTAATGAAGTTCGAGGTGTTATGAATGGCGTACAAGGAGCCATAGCATATTTCTATTGTTCTCTGTTGTATAAAATTTCACCTTGGTATTTGGCTACTTTTGGAGCTTCTGGAGTGATGTGGACATTTGCTGGGTTCTCGATGTTGACTGCTTTGTTCAGTTGTTTAGTTTTACCCGAAACTAAAGGTAAGACGCTGAACGAAGTACAAGAAAAATATTTCAAAAAGAAACGATAATTTGGATTAGAATATTATAGAAATAAATTATGATTTTTTCCATCATATTGTCAAAAAAACAATAGGATATCAGGGAAAATATATTAATGATAAATGGTGGACGGAGGAAAGATGAATACAGTTATCAACAAACTCCATTTTAAAGTATTGTAAGACCATCAAGATTATTTTTGGACACGTCATGTCTCTAATCCAGACAGTAGACTTGGATTGGGAGTAGTGGGTCAAATTTGGAATGTGTATTTGAGAGCATTTTTGACCTTCAAAAATGTCATTTTACAGTTTTAGGTCTACACATTCACATATTAAATTTACTTGAAAACATTTGAACGGACTAGCTCAAAATTTGGAGGGTTTAAGCTCTCCATGCCCCCCCCCCATCTGCACTTATCGCAGCAACTTAAAAATATATGAATAAGCATGATCTTGTTTTCAGGGCGATGGATAGAGAATCAAAAGTGGTATGACACATCCCAAAACTCAGCTTTCAATGTCGATTAGAAAGTGAGATATGAGTATTTTTTCTGTATTTGAGCCTAAAAATATTCAGTTCTTCGTATAACCCTCTGCCTTATTGCGCTAGGAGGTTAAAATTTGGAATTTAAATTTAGTAGATGACGTTGATGGTGCTGGCATGGCGTATTGGTTGTATGTAAAATGCATTGCGTGCATTTAACAACTATTACACACTTACATTCCGAGCACTACTAGTTACAACAGAGATAATTAGACAGCACGCCCTCTGTTATCAGATTCGAAAAGCTTGTAATTGGTTTGGGCACCTACTCGTGACCCACTGCTGAACTCAGGGTGGTAAAAACCTGGCTAGCGATGCGGTGAGTTCCTGTAGATAGCGTATAAAGTAGCGGGAAACTACTACGCGAACGCTCAATGAAAGGTCCTCCCTAGAAACTACCCTGACATTATAGGCATAGAGAACACATTTGTGTTGGCCTTACCCACTTGGGTGTATCAAAGGATGGCAGACGGTCGATTTTAGGCGACTTGAGACCTATTTGAAGATGACGTTGATATGTTATTTGAGAGTTCTAACTTTTCAGCTCCATTATATCCTGTTTAATTTCAATAAGTTGTTTTTGTTAGGTTAGGTTAGGTTCCAACAATTTTTCAATGGTAGCTCATCGCGTAACTCTTGGGAATTGAGCCGAGGAGTTGAAATTTGGCAAACAGATTAATTAGATATCCTATATGTGTCTTTCAAGGGTTCAGTTATTAACTACAAAATCAGTCTCTTCCTCTACCAATGATGAGAGAATTTGTTTTAATACTAAAAATATAACAATTTTTTGCAAATATATTGAGTATATTATAAAAACCAGATGATTTGTTTTTTCTTTTAAATAAAATATCTACGTAGTACCTACCTACCTACCTACCTACCTACCATCGAAGCAGTCGGTAGAAATAAATATTTTAAAAATACAGGGGTTTCAACTGAATTTTTGCGCCTTTAATGATATGATGCGACAACCCAAATCGTATGATGTGAATATGTTTATAAAGTATGATTTTTTTAGGAGTAAAATTATTCAGAATTGAGCGTCAAGGTGAATAATACTTTTAGCCTTATTTATGGTCTCTCAACTTATGACACATGAAAGGGGTTATCAACAAAATCCGTTTTGGAATCTTAGAAAATCATTACGACAATTTTTGGCCATGTAAAATAGTTATTTTTATTTTATTATTTTTTTTTTTCGAAACTAAAAATCATATATTCGGTTGATACCGATCAACATCGATCAAATTTCGGAAATAAGCTTAGATTAGCGAAGGATCTGATATTCTGGAGCGCGGTTGACCTCGAATCAAAATTAAGTTACGCCTAAATTTGACGGAAGAGGTGCTGAGGAGCTAAAATCGTAAAAGTTATAGCTTTTTTAGCCAATTGATAGAGAATCCAAAATTGTACAACATATCCAAAAATTAGCCCTCTAGGTTAATTAGGAGGGATGATATGTTGGGTTTTCTCCTTTTGACCTTTAGAAAGGCTGTTCTTCCCCTATTTTCCCACAAATTGAGCTAGAAAGTGAAAATTTGGTATGTAGGCTTGGTATGGGACCACAGTTGTGCTTTTAGGGAGTTTCGATTTTTCAGACCCATTATGGTCCTTTCAAGTCCAGAATGTGGCTTTTTGGAAGGGGGTTTCTGATATTTTGAATTTGTTCCTCGCATAACTCTCCTCCCAATTGACCTAGGAAGTTGAAATTTGGTATGTAGATTTAATAGGGACCACAGATGTGCTTCTTGGAAGTTACCACCGTTCAGCCTAACTGCATCCCCTCACAGCCCGAAAAATATAGTTTTTTGGTCGCTTTTTCTTATTTTTTGAGTTTGTTCTTCGTATAACTACCTTCAAATTGAGCTGGAAAGTTGTGCAAATTTAGTGAAGATACCACATGTGGCTTAATTTGTTTTTATGTGTCCATATTGTCAATGAAAACCAGGCTATTACAGTCAATCGACCTACGACGGGTGGGGGGGGGGTAGTCAACAAAATCCGTTTCGGGGTCTATCGACCTACGACGGGTGGGGGGGGGGTAGTCAACAAAATCCGTTTCGGGGTCCTAGAAGATCATTACGACCATTTTTGTCCATGTCAGATTTTTATTTTAATTTTTCTCCCGAAGACCGAAATCATTTATTCTACTCGATACTGCACAAAATCGCTCCAATTCAGTCAATCTGCTCAATTTGGAGGCGGATAAGGTATATATGAATGGAGATGACCTTGGGTCAAAATTCAGTATTGTATACAATTAGTTTAGAGGGGGGGGGGGTGAAGAAACTAAAATTGCCAGTATTATTCGTTATTAGAACCAATTGTTGGAGAATCAGAAGCTGGGTGAAATATCTAATTAGGCAAAACGCAAGACAAAAGATAAGAAGGGTTCACCCACGTTTGGCTTTGAAAAAGATTGGTTCTTTGCCTTGTGCTTCACATTCCCTATTTTATTGAAGGTTTGAAATTCAACAAGTATATTTAGCAAGTATCCCAGGTACCTACGTCTTTTATGCGGGTTAAGATTTTTCTACAACTTTCCTTTACACTTGTGAAGAAGAGAATTTTTGAAAAAATTGTTACCAATTTTCAAGTTGGTTCCTCGTCCAACTTCGCCGAAATTTAGTCAGTGCCTAATTTGGAAGCTTGAAACGTTAATTTAGTTGTTTTACTCGTACGTATCTTAAATAAGTTTCAATGGTTTTCAACTACTTAGTTCAAAATCATTCCTCACCTCTTTCCCTTCCCTCCCACCTTAAGTGATCCTTTTTGTAATATAACATACATCATCTACCTTTCACGCAATCTCGTTTTATACGATTTTTTTTTTACTTGATTAAATTAGAGGTGCTAGGAGCCAGAATAAGAAAAATCAATAAATGAGAAACGTGTTGTAGCTTCACTAATTTTTTTTCCTATCAAGGGGCATTAATCATTTATTTGAGCAGTTCATTTCATTCGATAAGCAGTTATTCGATTTGGCTCTTTGAACTAATATTTTAACGAATTTGGCGATAATTTTATGAGTAAGTAATGAACAAAACTTAGTAGGATATTAAGTTTATTGTATTCGATACTATCAAGTACCCTATACTTACAACTTACACAATATGATGAGTGTAAATCTACACCTCAACGCTACTTTAAAATTTCTCAGTAATACTCGATCGTATTCTCTTTAAATAGATAGTTGTTTGTGATAATATACTTGTAATGTATATTTACATACGAACAATGAACATATTATTGAAATGAGGATCATTTGAAATAAATAAACAACATCTTCAGCTTCGAGATAGGTACCTAGTACCTATACCTACCTATCCAATAATACATTATTTCAAGTACCATGGAAATTTTACTGCGAATATATTGCACTTTTAACGAAATATTCACCATAATAATATCTTCATACTCTGGAAGAAACATTTGTGCATCGCAGTAGACAAATTATTGTGGCTGTTTACGAAAAAGAAAAAAAAATTTCGTTAAATAGCTGTGCAGTAAACACTACGACTTTAATTACGGCTCAATTCAATTCATCAACGCGAACATTGTGTAAGATCATTGTTTATGGCAATATGCTGCTACTTCACCAATTTCACGATCATTTTAATAATTAATACTTGACGGAGCGATACACAAATTGGTGAAAAATAACCTATCTAATTATAAAACTATAAGCTTATGTAAAAAGTGAACTGTTTATCGTTTCTGAAGTTAATGTGTATCGTGATAAGATTAAATTCTCTCAAATAACCACTCATATGCAGCACCTAAAAAAGGCAGGTGTTCCGTTTTATCTATCCATTTTTGATTGTTTACGATAGTGAATTGACACGACGAGAAATTGTGGAAAATGCCAGTGAAATTTTCTCAAAGTGGAGTCGTAAACGAGGTAGGTTGATATTTTTTTTAAAATTTTGTTTTAAATAACACATTAACTAGAGAATTTTGAATTTAGTGCGTTATCTACTTCCAAAGGTAAGTTTACATACCTATTGAGTTTTTGAATTTGATCATCTTTCAGAAAAGGAGACATCTACTTTGAACTATAACTGTTAATTTTCTCATCAGGTACCCAGGTACATTTCGATTTCTTAGGTTATCGTTTTATATCCCAAAATGCAATAGTGACCTTTCTTTAATTTCGTGTCATTATTAAAATTTAATCAAACAAAAGGTGGCCGAAAATTTAAAGTTAATAAAAACATAGAAAACCCTTCACATTATCGAAGGAAGTTGATGGCTTTTAATTTACAAAAATCATGATTTCAGGGACAATTATGACATGTGAAAAAACTCAACTTTTTAGGTGGTTCGAAAACTTTCAAGGAATATGAAATATAATTAGAACCTCAAAGTTCTCAATTGAATTAAATTGTCTGAATGGCCTTACGAAAACGGATTTTGTAAGAACCCCCCTCCCCCTCATTGCCGTTGGTTGATAGACTATAATAGCCTGGTTTTCATTGACAATATGCCATAGAAAGTCCAATTAGTTACAAAAGTTCAAAACGAATGCACAGAGCAGCTATTTTAATGTTTACAATTAATAAAATATAATATCAACGAGGTAAATACGAGAAAATATTTCAAAATGAACGCACAATTTAAGAATATTAAAGTTCTGGAGAAATTTTTATATTTATGTCGAGATTTAAGAGTTTTAATTTCATCTTATTCAGAGTAATCATTGTTTGAAGCATGAAATTTACAAAAATCTGTATTGAAAGCCACACTGCATACCAATTTGAAAATCTTTCACATGATTATTTATTTTAGAGTATCTTTGGTACTTTTAGCTCGATTAACTGTTCATTAAATTAATTTAAATGCTTTGTTAACAATTATCTTGTGCTTACGATTAGCATATTCGACCTTACATATTTTTACGTATGATTACAGGTTCTCTATTCGTGCATCATTCTGTCAACGTATTTATTTCATGGCATCAGTCGAAGTTACCTATCATTTTTATTTTATCAGCTCGATAAACCGAATTCTCCTATTACCGTCGATGACGAACAGAAATCATGGATGGGTAAATTAAACACATTACTAAATATGTTTTGTAACTCTCTTTAAAGGCTATCTTTAATTTATTGTGATAAAATTTATTCAGCTGCTTGCATAAACTTATTGAGCCCATTAGGATGCATTACTGCTGGTATCATGATGGATGCTTATGGGAGAAAAATCAGCGTACAAGGTGTATTTATACCATTTTTGATATCATGGGTAATGATAGCGTTCGCCGAAAACGTCTCTATGCTTTACATAGCAGCTTTGATACAAAGTATTGGTACAGGTAAATATTTTCATTATTCCTTTTCGATTATCAAAGAGCATAGCCGGGTAAGAAGGAGTGAATTGTCCCGTGGCAGGGATTTTCAAACTATCGAGTGGAAGTTGGTTCCTATGCTGTGAAAATTCGCTGGTAAAAATTTTGGTCTTCTATCTCACCCCTACCCCTTGATATCGCTCCAAATGTGTTTGAAATATATTAGCTTATAAATGTTTATATTCTACAATTTTCAACCGAGTTTTTTTCAACTTGCAGATATGGTGGACCATATCAACGGTTATCCTTGAAAACTTTTTAAATTTTTTTCGATCATATTTTTATCACACAATGCGCATTTTAAGATTTCGTAAACAAATATCTACATGTTGTTTCAGACCTAAAACAACGAAAAAAATATGCATTATATAGTAGAATCATATCCACAACATATATATTTTTTAGAATTTTTTCATGGTGGAAGATCATCAAAAATGCGAAAAACCACCCTTCTCCTTATTCATTTCGCCAACCTAAAAGAGTAATTTTCATTTCAATACTTTTATCCCTTAAAATGTATTCAATTGGAATTATTCACGTTCGATTGTTGCCATTTCTACTCAAATTTATAAATTTTCATAGTTTTTGTTTATTTTTTCTTTCGAAAACATCGTTGGACAATTACAAAATTCAAAGCACTTGCACAAAAAGGCTAATCATTTTGTGTTCAGCGGGTCAAATTACCCCAATGTTTTGACACTTGAAAAAATGATTTTTTATGAATTTCAGAATTTCGATTTTTTTACGAAGTCATATCACTGATAGGTTCTTACAAGTTAAGATAAAAATTGCTTTTCGAAAATTTGAGTAAAACGAACGCAAATAATATCCAAATCCGAAAAATTTGACTTGCTGAACACGAATTGAAAATCAGTGTTTTTTTAGTGCTTTGAGCTTTATAATCGTTCAATGTTGTTTTCGAAGGGGGAAAAATGCATCGTTTAGCGATGCTTGAATTGAAAGCGATACTTTTTTCGTAATCAGCGGTGAGCAGTGGCGTAGCAAGGTGGAATGGGTGGGCGGTTCCCCAAGTGGCAAATTTTAAGGGCCTACAAAATTAAAGTACTTCAATAGCTCAATAGTAATTTGAATAATCATTCGTTTATTTTCAAATTGTGCCTTCTCATGAATTATAACCTTTACAAATCTTATTTTATCAAAATCTTGTCTTTCTTCCGCTTATAAGAGGTGAGCTCCGAGAAGTTGAATCATTTTTATTTTACACCCTCCACGAAAAAAGGTAGTCACCGTTGAAGTTATTTTATCAGTGACTTCAAATTAAAAAAAAAAATACTCGAAAAAATGTAAAATAATTAAAAATTATTGAGATTTGAGATTTCTAGAATTTTCAGTTTACGATTCGCTCAAGCACTGCTTATTCTTTTTTTGTTCCACGTCTTGAATACTGTAAGTGGTGTAAAATTGGGAGGGGGGGGACTTTTCATAAGAAAAATTCATTTCTAAAAGCGAAAAAACGGTAAAATTCTGTAAATTTCACAGCTGGAAATGCGTAAAAAACTAATTTTTCGACTTGTAACGCTCAAAATTTTGTAAAATTTTTGCTCTCACTTTGCTTGGGCTGTATACTTTCTGCTGTTTGATAAAAATTTTCAGTAACTCCACATAGCCTGCCAAGTATTGTTGCGCCACTAAATACTGGCGGTAGTGGAAGGGGGTTCGGAGGTTACTACACTACTGGTTGTGAATTTAACTTGTACAATTTAACATGAAGTGCAAAGACATATCCATGTCAACATTTCGACATAAAGTTCAAAAATCATTCATCTTTTATCACAAGTTTTAACATTTTAATATGAAGTCCAAAAATCGGTCATACTCATTTTTTATTATGAATTTTTATCAAACTTTCCCACCCTTAAGACGTATCCATGTTGACATTTTAACATAAAGTTCAAAAATCAAAACAAAAACATAAAGCAAAAATGTAACGTTTTCCCAGAATGATCCCCAGCCCTAAGACACATTCACATCGAAAAGGGAAGAAACCCCATATCTCTTCTCATAATTAACCAAAGGGATTGATTTTTGGGTATGTTATACAAATTTGGATGCCTTATCGATCGGCTAAAAAAAACACATTTTTTGCGGTTTGGTACCTCAAAACTGCCTCCCTTAAATTTGAGCGTAATTAAATTTTGACTCAAGGTCATCCTCACTCATATGTATCTAATCTGTCGTAAAGCTGATTATATTGACTGAATTGGAACGATTTTGGTCAGTATCGAGCAGAGTAAATGATTTTAGTCTTCGAAAGGGAAAAAGAATTAAAAAAATAAAAATAAATATCTTACATGCTCAGAAATGGTCGTAATGGTCTTTCAAGACTTCAAAACAGACTTTTTTGATATTTCCCCGTGTCCATAGTAGATCGATAGAACGTAATTGCCTGGTTTTCATCGACAATATGCCAAAGAAAATTAGACTAATAACCTGAATAAATTTGAGTAAAAGTGGCAATAATCGAACGTAAATAAGTCCAATGGAACATGTAGGTATTTCAAAGCACAAAGAATGAATAAAACGAATAGTTTTTCGCATTTTTAAAGTTCTTCCCTATTAAAAAAAAAATCTGAAAAAAATATCATGTTATAGATATGGGTCTACTACATAATACAATATTTTTTTCGTTGTTCCAAGTCTGACACAACATGTAAATATTTCGTTTTGATATGTAAAAATGCGCGTTTCATGATGAAAAGATGATCGAAGAAATTTGGAAAAATTTCCAGCGATGACCGCTGATATGGTCCATCATCCCTACAGGATGAAAAAATTCTGTTGATAATTGTAGAATATTTATAAGCTTACTCGTATTTCAAACACTTTTGGGGCGAAACCAAGGGGTAGGGGTAGGTAGGAGGCTAAAATTGTTACCAGCGAGTTTTCAGGCCATAAGGGCCAACTTCCACCAGATGGTGTGAAAATCCCTGTCAAGGACCGATTCACCCCTTCTTACCTGGCTATGCTCTTTCCACATATAGCGAAAAACATCAACATTATATCGATATTATTCGCAGGAATGTCCTTCAGCACCTCAACATATATCTCCGAGATATCCACAGCTGATCACAGAGGAGCGCTATTAGGTTCGGTTGAGATAATCTTCTGCCTCGGTGTGTTACTATGTAACATGCTCATGTATTATATACAATGGACCATAGTATCATTAATTTTCACCGCTATAACGGCCATTTCTTTAGCACTAACGTTTTCATTACCCGAATCTCCAACGTGGTTGTATTTGAAAGGTCGCAAAGAGCAATCAATTGCCACTTTGACCTACATCAGATGTCAAGATCGCGACGCCATTAAACCGGAAATAGACGACTTGCAAAATTACATATTATCATCGCAGGTGAAGATCAAACTAGACGAGACGATTAAAAATTGTATGCGCGCGTGGAAACAATTTTGCATAGCTTTTATTCTGTTCATATTGCAACAACATACTGGATACTCGACCATGACATTGTTCATTATCATGATCGTCGATCGACTGCATATTCCTTACCCTAGCACGGATGTAGCTCTGATGTATTCTGTCGCTAGTACAGTGGCTGGATTTATTACACCTTATGTAATGTATAAATATAATCGTAAGCCTACGTTGGCCATATCTGCTATTGGTATGGCGATTTGTGCAGCGGCTGTGCCAATTTATCAGTACTTCTCCGAGTCAGCGGCAGAAAAACAATTTTCTTGGATTATTATAGTCGCGTTGTGCTTTTATGTAATATCGTGTGGTATCGGTGTTCTTCCTATAAGCTTCACTATTGCTGGAGAATTATTTCCGAATGAAGTTCGAGGTGTTATGAATGGTCTATATGGAGCGATGGCTTACTTCTATTGGTCATTGTTATATAAAATTACACCCTGGTATTTGACCACTGTTGGAGCAAATGGAATTATGTGGACTTTTTCGGTGTTTTCCATCTTGACAGCGTTATTCAGTATTTTTGTTTTACCCGAGACTAAAGGCAAGACGTTGAACGAAGTGCAAGAGCAATATTTCAAGAAGAAGCGGTAACGTTGTTAAAAAAATATAAGAATAGTAACAACAACAACAACTATGAAAGACATCAAATACCAAGGTTTTTTCTGTTTATAAAATACTCTTCACCTAGGGAAGAATGAAATCGTTGGAAGTTTGGCAAATGAGATCTGCCACAGCCAGATCGTCGATCGTTGGAAGTATGATTCTAGATCATCGATGAGTACATTAGACGAAAGAGATTATTAGAGTATTTTGTTTATTACTGTTTCCTTTACTTTTTCCAAATTATTATTATGATTTAATATTTCCATCTTGTCAATATGTGAATTGAAGCTCATACATGTAAATATATTTAACTACTGTTTTATTTGAAGGAGCGATGATTCAAAAAAATCAAAAATTCGTAAAAATATTTTTTATGATAAAGGATTTTTGAATAATTCTTCAAGCCTACCAAAAAATGTGCTGTTCGAATGTTGCACATCATCAAAATTGAAGGGATTGCATGGGTCACGGATTATAATCCAAGTGCATTACATTAAATTCATTGTTTTATAATTATTTTAAAAAAACAATATGGAGGTTGGGTAGTAAAAATATTTTTTACAGTTCAGGATTCTTGCATACCTCTACAAGGCGAACAAAAATTGTTCTTTGAAAAAATTTTCCATCTTCAGAACTATAACTCAAGAAAATTTTATCAAGTCTTTCAACTCTAAAGTGAGAGCCTACAAACCTTCTGAAAGTTTTCAAAGCCCATTCCAAGGTCATAATAAAAGTTCAATAAATCTGAAAAAATGCCACAGAACTCCCCTCAGGTTTTTTCATTTTCATACCAAGTTCGAAAAAAATCGTTCAAAAATTCGCGAAGAAAAATCAATAATTTAAAAATCCCTCTCGCCCAAAGTTCAGTTTTTGCTGCCTCACCCCCAAGTGACGAAATAAAAAATTATCTTTCACTCATTCTCCTTACCCTGGTACAGCCTTCATTATGGTTTGTGAAACTTTCACGCACTCAGCTTCCTCAATTTTGAAGATAGGTAATTTTAACAAAGAACTATTTTTGTTCGCCTTGAAGAGTTTCGCAAAAGTCCTTAATTACAGTACTTATTTCTACAAATTTTTGAATTTTTTGAATCAATGTTCTTTCAAATTTTAAGGAAAGTAACTTCATCGTATGAATATTTTTACTCATTTCGGTGGTCTCTACTTGACTCATATATTATTTTGTTTTTAAATATAAAACAATAAAATTACTACTGTACCATTTTTTCAATTTTAGTAACTGTACCACGAGAAAACTAGCCCCATACTGGACAAAAAAATATGATAGGTTGCGTGTACATAGTTGCCTGGAGAGCTACATGATAGGCAACCAGTTATGCGGATTTGCGCCGTAGGTACACTATTATTTTTTTTTATAAGGTTATTCAAATCCAGGGCTATCGAGAAAAATTTCAAACTCAAAGACAAGCACGGTTGGTGAAACCATCCCCTCATTCAAAAATGTTTTTCTTCTTAAAAATTTGTTTAAGGGTCCGAAAGATGGTATTTTGCAGCATCGTCACAAAGAAGGGATTGCAGAACTAAGCTACGTATTTATGGTTCTCTGATAACACATATCCCAAATATTCAAAAAAATTGAACGGGTGCTTATTGTTCGCCAGTTTGAAGAATAATACTTAGTAGTGGCGCAACTTCGATGCGTTTTTTTGGTACTACCCCACCATTTATTTTTTTTTTGAGAGATGGAGGAATTACATACTTTCTAACCGCCCCTCGTATTCATACACTTACAAATTTCATGATAAGATTAGATTTCATCATGCCAATATAAAAAACAGCTTGTAGTGTTCTTAGCTTAACTAGATACTTCATTCACAAGTAAATTTTTGATATTTTTTAATATAGTGAAATTAAGATTGTGAAACATGAATATAAAATTAAGTCAAAAGGGAGTTGTTAACGAGGTGAGTTTGTCTTTTTTATGTCATTATCAAGCCCATTATTTTACACTCCAAAACACTATACATATACATTCTTAGACGATCATACGGGCTAATAGGCATGTCCTCAAGGTTCGAATTCAAGACGTAAATTAGAAATCCAATTGATCGATTGGAAACCAGATCACCGATTTTGAATGGTTTCTTCATCATAAAAAAAAATGCAAAATTACAACCGTATACTTCTGATCATTAATGTAAAAAAGTCCCCATTCCCGCCAACACCCACCAGTACCTACAATTCTACAAGATACAAAAGCAGGGGTAATGTTCGTTGTCCCGTGTTGTAAGCAAAATGTCTACTGCTTACTACATGAATAGAATGAACAAACGAATTATAATTATATTTGTAGCCTTTTACAGTCTTGTTTTGCATTTTTAAATTTATAAATATCAGCAGCAATTTTTTACTTTTTCCAGATTTTATCATCTCTTACAGTCTGTTTTAAATTTTTGAATTTATAAATATAAGCAGTAATTTTTTTCTGGATTTTAAGTGTAAGCATTGCTTACATTGCTTACATGGACACCACGCCACTGCTTCTACACAAGATCTAATTATCTACAAATTGAATTTTATGAAATATTTGATGAACAACATTTTGATATTTCTGACTTTTTGCCTTAACGAAAACAACAACACAACAATCCTCTTCCTACGAAGAAAATTTTCTGGGTGCTTTATGCTCCCTATTTGATCTTCTAACTTCTGGAAGAGCCTAAGATAGTTCAGGGATAACTGAAACAGTTCATTCTGCTTGGTCCTAGACTGAAGATAAAGCGTGGCGATAAGAAAACTCCGTCTTAGAATCTTTATGATCAGGTATCGCACTACATATCTTCATTTAATTGACATGTCTCTTAGGGGGAAAATCTTCACTGTCTATTATATAGGTGACATTTCCGAGGCATTCAGCGATTGTACAGATGGCCCATCTAGATCCTTTATTGGTATAAACACGAAAATACACTTTCTAACTTAAATTGAATGAACATTTTACTTTTGACTCCAGCTCCACTTTGTGGAAAGATTTCAGTGGGCGTCAAAGTGAAGCAGGTCTAAATTTGATTTCATTTGCCGGCCTTACATAAGTTCAAACGGTGACAAATTCGTAACCACCTTATCCTCGTCGCCAGTTGTTATATTTTTACTTTCAGAACAATCACGAATGCAATTAATTTATCAACTTTTATTTCTACACGAGATCTAATATTCGAAAAACAACATTTTGATATTTCTGGCTTTTTACCTTAACGGAAACAACAGCATAATAGTAGATATGAAAACTGAAAAGGTTTATACGTGGGACTTTTCATGGGAGGGGGGTGTATTATTTGTAATCGTGCATTTGTTTCACTAGATTACCTCAGAGCCAAGTTCAAATTTTCAATGCTGCAAACTCTAAAAATTTGTTGATACGACGAAAATTTTCGAAAAAATTATATTTTCATTCATCAAAAACTTTATTTTTAGAAATTAAGCAATGTACACAAATTTCAAGATTTTTTTCCAGAGTTACCACTCGAGTGAAGTTTAGTTTCATGGTTTTACTCAGAATTTTATCGAAATGTTTTCTTTAGAAAGTGAAAAATTCACTTCAAATTTTTGAAACATTAGTAAAGAAAAGATTCTGAAAAAAAAGGGGTGCTTGGGCAAAGCTGGCAAACCATGTGATGATACTCATGTGGAGTGACCACTCATTGGTGATTGATAATCGTTCCTTTTCAACTGTATGTAAATAGTAAACAACAGCAACATAAATTTCATCACTACTCGACCTCAACGGTCAACTCTGTTCACACCTTTCTTTTTGTAACGGATCTCCAATTATTTATTAATTACTGTATGATATCACACATGGTACAGGAGGCAATCTTAGTACGCAATATTATTAATTGTTTTAAATTACAGGTTCTTTATTCCTGCATAATACTTACAACATTCCTATTCCATGGAATAAGTCGAAGTTACCTATCGTTTCTATTTTATCAACTTGATTTACCAAACTCTAACATCACTGTTGATGACGACCAAAAATCATGGATGGGTAATTTTTGCAGAATGATATAGTTCTTTACACTGCTCATGAAGTAAAATAGTATTTAATCCACCATTTATGCAAATTTATTTTACCAGCTGCTTGTATAAATCTGCTAAGTCCATTAGGATGCATCACGGCGGGTATTTTGATGGATGCTTATGGTAGAAAAATTAGTGTGCACGGGGTATTCATACCATTCTTAGTATCATGGCTGTTGATAGCTTTTGCCAAAAACGTTTCCATGCTCTATACAGCAGCATTAATACAAAGTATTGGAACAGGTACACAATGAAAACCATAAAAAAACACCTTGCATCATTCACAATAACATGATAACATGATAATTATTAAAAACACACAAAATTTATTTACAGGAATGTCTTTTAGCACCTCAACATACATCTCCGAGATATCCACAGCTGATCATAGAGGAGCACTGTTAGGATCGGTAGAGATAATCTTCTGTCTAGGAGTGTTACTTTGTAACTTACTGATGTATTACGTCAAGTGGACCATCGTATCATTAATTTTCACCGCTATAACTGCTATCTCGCTAGTACTAACATTTCTATTACCCGAATCACCAACATGGTTATATCTGAAAGGTCGCAAAGAGCAATCCATTACCACTTTGACCTCTATCAGATGCCAAGATCGCGACGCAATTCAATCGGAAATAGATGACATGGAAAATTACATATTATCATCTCAAGTGAAAATCAAGCTAAACGATACTATTAAAAATTGCCTGCGTGCGTGGAAACAATTCTGCATAGCTTTTACTTTATTCGCATTACAACAGCATACAGGGTACTCCACGATGACCTTATTCATTATAATGATAGTCGATCGTTTGGATATACCTTACGCTAGCACGGACGTAGCTTTGTTATATTCGGTCGCATGCACGGTGGCTGGATTTATCACACCTTACGTTATGTATAAATTTAATCGCAAGCCCACTTTGGCCGTTTCTGCACTCGGTATGTCTGTTTGTGCGGCTGCTGTACCCATATACCACAATTTTTACGGATCTTCTGATGAAAAACCGTTTAGCTGGATCGTTCCAGCGGCTTTGTGTATGTATGTGGTATCATGTGGTATCGGTGTTCTTCCTATCGGTTTCACAATCGCTGGAGAATTATTTCCGAATGAAGTTAGAGGTGTTATGAATGGCGTCTATGGAGCAGTGGCCTATTTCTATTGGTCTCTTTTGTATAAAATTACACCATGGTATATGGCTACTTTTGGAGCAACCGGAGTTTTATGGACGTTCTCTGGATTTTGTATGCTGACAATATTGTTCGCTATTTTCATCTTACCCGAAACTCAAGGCAAGACGTTAAACGAAGTTCAAGAGCAATATTTTAAGAAGAAACGTAAAAATAATGGTGATTCTTAAGATTACCTAGTGACATTACTGGAATGTAAAAATATCCATTCATCACAGAGAATAATACATCTTCTCTTTCGCTTCAAATCTCTCTTTACCGACTATTCGAGCCTAGTAAAATACGTCACCAATTTCTAATTTTTTTTGAATTACTGAAGTACCATGACATCATGCTGTTTGTAAACTTGAACCTCTTAATCGCATACTTGTAGTATCACGTTATAAATTTTACTCGAACAAGCGTAAAAATTTAAACAATACAGAATAAATATAGGATTATCAAGTGGTACCTATCTTTATCTTGTATGATATGTACGTATATCTCTTGTCTGAAGTACTCAGATATTAAAAGTTTGATATTGAAGAAATTAATTTTGTGGTCAATGGTTATTTAATTTGTATATAAATTGTTTTTATTTTTTCAATATTGAAGTAAACAGTTTTCATGCCTCATAGAAATAAAAGACAAAGGCTTCACAGTAGGTACGTCTACGTACCTATACTTTCGTATACTATTGCAAATTTTTTTTCTTACCACAGTCAGTTTCATTGAAAAGGCACACTGCGAGAACAAATTCTTGAAAATTTGAAGGAATATGGGTAAAAAGTGCAAAGTGTCAGTAAATTAAGCGGGTTTGATATCTCCAAAAAATTCTGGTTCGCTTATAACTCACATTAATAATTTGTAAGCTTAATTTTATTTTTAAAAACATATTTTTTTCATAAAATTTTGAGAGATGTTTTTTTTAGAATCAAAAATAATTAAACTTTACCGTGTATTTTAATTTTTTCATTTTCGAGAACTGAGATTCGAAAGACTAGACTTCTCGCGAGAAACAAAATTGGACTCGGTCAGTTCTTATTGAGAAATTTCTAGCCAGGTTATTCCAAAGAATAAATTAATTAAATTCATTTTTACGAATATTAGTTTTTTGTAGCAACAATGAATATACTTCCCTCACTCCGGCCCCCCTCCTCGTACACCATTTCTATCTAAAGATACGAGGTTTGGTCAAATACAAGGCCTCATGCACTATGCAGAAGTGATGAGAAAAAAAAGACGCCTAGCTCAAAAACCTTTTGCAACCCACTAAATGCATATTTTGTGGCATTTTCAAATTTTTCTTTTGCATCGTTAAATGTTTTCGGAATTCTTCAGTGTACAATCAACAAATACCTTTCAGAGGCGTGAAAGGGGGCAAGACCCCTCCACAGAACGATTTTTCCAACGTGAAAATAAATTTCTACAATCAAAAAAACTGTAAAATTCTGTACTTGGAGCTTAAAAGTACATCAAAATACCACGTTCATAAAATTTTCATTCACGCTTCGCTCACTGATACATTTTATGACCAAGGAAATTAGTTCCATAATTTTCAAGCACCTATGTCTAATTCATTTGCCTTATTTTCATCTTTTTTTTTTTTCAAATTGAAAAATTTTAAAACAAGAAAGTGAATGAAAGTTTAGGCATGTAGAAGTGGATAAAACAAATTTAACGTGAAAAATAAAAGATGATAAATTACCCACTAACAAAGGAAATGTTAATAATTTCAGATTGTAATTTCGAGGAAACTGTCCAAAAAAGTACCAAAAATCCAATTCTCAGCCGTTTATGTCCTGTTTTCAATACTAGAAGAATTTTCAAAGATTTTCTCAAACCTATAGTGAAACTATTTTTAGCTAATTTTCTATGTCATGTTGTTAATGAAAGCTAGGCTATTACGATCGATCGATCTATAGAGGATGGGGGCGAGGAAATGTTTACAAAATTAATTTTGGCGTCCTAGAAGACCAGTAGAGGGAACATGTATGTTCTAGCGCACTTAATGATTTCTCAATTTTTAACTCATATTTCATCACTTTTATAAATCTCAAAAATTCTCGAAGTTTCCGTTGTAAAAATTTATCTGTTTTCAGAAGAATAATAGTGATTGTGGACCATAAGACTACCTCAAAGTTGGGTTGTGAGGGCGGAGAAAAAATTACATTTTTCATCATAAAGAACCCCATTTTTGAAAGTATTTGGATAATGTACATAATTTTTTTGACTCGATAGCCTCACTTTCTAGGAAATTTCAATTTTGGGTCACCCAAGAGAGGGTGTATGCCTACAAATACGCCCCCCGCACAGGACTGATCCCTTTTTGGGTTGTGATTTCTCCCAACCTCAATTCGTTTAATATATTTTCTGATGCATTAATTCAAATTTACATAAAAAAATATGTATCATTGGTCGAGTGGACAGACATTAAAGAGGGAAATTTGATTTTTTCCGTATCAAAATAAAAGAAAAATGCAGTTCTCTTTGCTTGTGGCAGTTTTATCAGGTTCAATTATAAAAATATAATATATTTGTCTATTGTTATTCAGACCATTCTACAGACCAATATTTTAAACGATTTTTTAACTCTCACAACCCTCTATCCAAAATTTTGATTAACTTATATTCTCACAACATCAAAGCAATTATACTGAATTTTTTCAAGGAAAAAGATTGAAAACGTGAAGAAATGAAAAAAAATCGATTAGTGGGTTCAATTCTATTATACAGATAAAAGTAAGGTTATCTTAATGTGTGCTATGCAGTACCTATGCTTTTGGACATGGAGACAAACTGCGCACGATTTCCATAAACTATGTCATTATTTTTAGGTTCATCATAACTACCAATATCATTAACTGCCATTCAATAATTTTGTAGTACCAAACATAGTCAATTTTTCAACGCAGTTCATAAAAAATTGAGCTAAAATTATATTGGGGTATTACATGATAAGATTAAACTTCATAGAATAACAACATTCGTACGTTTGCCAACACATCAGGCGCTTCATTTAATTTTGAACTCTCAGCGTTTTCAGAATAAAAAACATATCGTGAAAAATGCTATTGAAATATTTTCACGAAGGAGTTATAAAAGAGGTATGTATGTATCATTAATTAACCATTTATTGTATATAAATTTCTAAAATCTTAATTTCAGACAATATTCCAGTAGTAGACTGTACTTATAAATTTATTAATTTTTTACCTGCATGCAGAATAATTTTTTCTTGATTCATAATTTGCTTTGATAAGTAACACCTGCTTCTTTATTTTTATATAGGTTCTTTATTCGTGCATAATACTGTCCACCTTTTTTTTTAATGGCATATGTCGAAGTTATCCGTCATTTTTATTTCATCAACTCGATTCATCAAACTCCTCCATCAGTGTTAATGATGAGCAAAAATCTTGGATGGGTAATTAGCAACCGTTGATGTGCAGCTCTTCTTAATTTTACATAGACCTATACATACAGCATTGTACTCGTATTTATTATGATTTTTTTTCTCATATAGCTGCCTGTATCAGCTTACTCAGTCCATTCGGATGCATAGCAGCAGGTATTTCGATGGATGCTTATGGCAGGAAAATCAGCACACAGGGAGTATTTGTGCCTCTATTTATCTCATGGCTGATAATGGCGTTTGCCAATAACGTCACAATGCTTTATATCGCAGCTTTGATACAAAGTATTGGTTCAGGTGGGTGAATAATTACCTACATAATAAACATTTCTGATTCAGGTGCACGCACTTCCCACGTCCTATACATTTCATCTCGTAATGATATGAATAGGACTGCCAGTTGATTTTTAAAAAAAATCCTAAGAACATCATAAAAAAAAACCCTAGAAAAAATCTTGAACTTGTTAGAAAACAGAAAATTAATGGTGATTCACCAGTAGTTACTTGATAATTTACTGGCAATTACTTTATGATTTACTAGTAATTACTCGATAATTTACTAATTATAACATGGCATTTACCGGTAATTACACGGTAATTTACTAGTAATCACTTGATAATTCACTAGTTTATTTATCAGTAATTGCTTGATAATTTACTGGTTATAAAATAGCAATTTATCAGTTATTACATGATAATTTATCAATAATTACACGATGATTTATCGGTAATTACTTGATAACTTACTGGTAATTACTTGATAATTTACTGACAATTACTTGGTAACATACCAACTGTTACTTGATAATTTACTAGTTATTACCTGATAATTTATTGGTAATTACTTTTTAATGATTATGCAGTCAAATTGTACTACAAAAACAAATAGTCTACATAATTTATCTAGTAGCATGTAATATGCCATTACGCTTGTTGGTTGATAGTTCAGAAATCCGACAAATAGTTTTTCCAAGTTTGAAGCAATGTTGTACGAGATTTCTTGTAATTTGTAATTATTTTTTTCTGAAAGATCTTTAAAATGCCTTTAGAAAAACCCCAAAATGTAAAAATCCATAGAAAAAACCTCAAAAGTTTTCAGGCATGTCAAAAAACACTAGATATAAGGATAAAGTTATAGATCTGGTAGTCCTGGGTATGAAAAAGATAATAAACCATAGAAATCTTTTTTATAGGAATGTCTTGCAGCACATCAACATACGTATCTGAATTATCAACAGCTGACCATAGAGGAGCATTACTAGGAGCTGTTGAGATAACATTTTATCTCGGTGTGTTACTCTGTAATATCCTCATGTACTACATGAAGTGGGCCATCGTTGCATTAATCTTCGCAGCCATTTCTGCAGTATCATTATTGTTGACATTTATTTTACCGGAATCTCCAACATGGTTATATTTAAAAGGACGTCAAGAACAGTCTATCGATACTTTGACTTCGATTAGATGCCAAGATCGGGATGTCATCAAACATGAAATAGAAGACATGGAGAATTACATATTATCATCTCAAGCTAAACTGAAATTACGCGAAACTGTAAAAAACTGTCTATCTTCGTGGAGACAATTCTCCATAGCATTCATCTTATTTATGTTGGCCCAGAATACTGGCTATTCTGTAATGACATTATTTATTATTATGATAGTCGATCGTTTAAATATCCCTTACCCTAGTACAGATGTAGCACTGCTGTTCTCAGTTACTTGTTCAATTGGAGGTTTCATAACACCATACATTATGTATAAATACAATCGTAGGCCTACTTTAGCAATTTCAGCCATTGGTATGGCCGTTAGTTCAGCAGCCATACCAATTTACAGGTATATTTTTGAATCGTCCGATGACAATTTATTTGCTTGGATTATTCCGTTGGCTTTGTGTGCCTATGTAATATCGGCGAGCATTGGTGTCTGTCCCATTGGTTTCACCATAGCCGGAGAGTTATTTCCAAATGAAGTTCGAGGTGTCTTAAATGGTGTATACGGCGCACTCGCCTATTTATATTGGTCATTTTTGTACAAAATTTCACCTTGGTATTTGGCTAATTTTGGAGCTTCTGGAGTTATGTGGACTTTCTCGGCATTTTCCTTGGTAACTGCTCTGTTCAGTATGTTCATTTTACCAGAAACTAAAGGTAAGACTTTGAATGAAGTGCAAGAAGAATATTTCAAAAAGAAACGTTAATAAAGATCAGAAAATGATACGAACTTGAGTGAAATAAAATAACGCGAAACACCATTTCTTTCAGGGTAATCACCTTTCTTTGGGTTGTTTGATTTTTTTCTAATTTTCAACAATATACTTATTTACTTCCTGCATTATTATCAAAATTTACGCTAGTAAAAAGATGTTCTGCCGTGAAAAAGCTCTTGTCAAAGAATCTAAATTATTATCTGTTCAACAATATAAACCATCTTTCAAATTATGTTTATCTAATTATAAAAACGTCACGTAAATAACACCCGCTCTAATAAATGACAAGAGTCTCAGTATCACGCTTCCATAACACAGCTGTAAACTTAAAACCCTAAGGCTACTTCAGATTTTATGCATAAAATTCTCATGGCACACAATTTGATATTTCTTTGGCACTCTTTTAAACGCGTGATTCGATAAGATTGGTATTGGGTAGATACAGGTATATTCGAATAAGGAATTATACAAAGTAAACAAAGAATTAATACATGTTATAAGATCCAATAGATTATTATTGCTTACTTAATTTTTACCTATAAAAGACATCTTTAAAACAATCGCCATTCAGTTTTGTGATAATGGTACCCCAAGTAGTGTGTTAGTGTATTTTTTGAACTGAAATTTTAAATAAAAATGTTTCTGCAGTTTAAAATTTCAGGATTGGTTAAAGAAGTGAGTATTTAAAAATTACTGTAAAATTATTTATGTGCCTGCCAAAAGTTACCAGTTACCAGTATTTTAAAATGTCATCTTTATTGTGTAGATATGCTTCTCGTTTATAACCTTGCTAGGTTATTTATTTATTGGTATAAACAGGAGCTATATTGCTTTTTTATTTCATCAATTGGAAGACGATAACTCCAATATCACAATCTCCGATGATCAAAAATCATGGATTGGTGAGATCATTATCATGATTTAACAAGATACGTTCTTTTGTGATAGTATAAAAAATTAATTTTTATGATTTTATCAGCGAGCTTTGTTGCAATGCTCAGCCCAATAGGATGTTTGGTTTCTGGAGTTGTTATGGATGTATTGGGAAGAAAAGCTTACATGCAGATGATTTTCGTTCCTTTTGTAATCTCTTGGTGTATTATATCATTCGCCAAGAGTGTTGAAATGTTGTACATTGGAATGATCATCCAAAGCATTGGTGGAGGTACTGATTAATTTTTCATTAAATTAAAATTACAGCTATACGGGCATTGTCTCAATACTACTTCCTTCATACCACACGTAGAGTTATTTACGAGGGTGTGATTATAATGGCGAGTGGAGTGTGAGGAGTCACGTCTTCATTTCTTGTTTTTATTGTCTGGATTAAGATATTGTCCAAAGGTTTAAGGTCGTTGTTGATAAAATTTTGTTTGTGTTTTTTCCATGACTATTGCCTCTTGGATGTAGAGTTCGGGAGGTCTGTTTATTTTTTGGATGAGATTCAGATTTCTTGGTTCGATTGTATGGTTTGTGTCAATTGAATGATCAAAAAGGACCTATTTGTTTCCAGACTAACTTTTTGCATAATAAAGGTGTTCTCTAAATCTCGTGTTGATGCTTCTTTTAGTTTGTAGGACGATAAAGACAAACCTGAAGACTACAGTGGTATCTACACAGGACAAACTAAAAGAAGCATCAGAACAAGATTTAGAGTATACCTACACACTTTTCACGAAGGTTCTTCCTTTAACCTTACGAATTACATAGTTATAAAGGCATGGGCCAAGAGCTTGCATCTCAGTTTTTATGCTGTCTGGCATTTTAACAGTTCTGGTCTTTTGAGCCATCTGCTTGGCTTGCCATAGTTTTTTGACTGCGCTCCTCAAGTATTCTTGTACTGCTGAGTCAAAGACATCTGGTGAGTCTGGTAGATTCCTGTGCTATTGGCACTCGTAGAATGTATGTATTGTCTCTTCATCTGAATGACCGCATGCACACAACTGCGTTTCACACAATTTGCGTTTATGTAGGTAGTGTTTCAAACAGATGTGACTAGTTAATGCCTAGCCTAGGTGAAAGTCTTATCTCATTGATTAGGAGTTGGTTTTTCACTAATAACAGAATACCATGGGCCCATCTTCCATATTCATGAGCATTGTCATAGTACTTGCCATATATTGAGCGTTGTTTCTCGGAACTACCTTCAGATTACAATGCCCTTTTGTTCCAGTCACTGTACCCTTAAAGTTTTATTGCAGTAGACAAGTAGTCAAGTACATAAATACTCAAACTAATGCAATATTTTCCATAAACAGGCATGGCAACAGCAGTTTCCGCCTACATATCAGAAATTACAACACCAGATCACCGAGGACCACTGCTCTCCACCATAGAGATCACTTTCACCATCGGCATAGTAATTAGCAACCTGCTTATGTACATGTTACACTGGAGAATAGTCGCCATAATATTCACTTTCTTCTCAACGATAGCCTTTGGACTCACTTTTATTCTACCCGAATCACCAATCTGGTTGTACTCGATAGGTCGAAAAGAAAAATCTATCAAAGTTCTAGAAACGCTTCGATGTCGTGATCAATCTCAACTCCAATCTGAGGTTCAAGATATGGATAAAGCTTGCGAATCAAAACCAAAGCTTACTTTTAGAAATACTCTTATAGGTTGTCTCACTGCATGGAAACCTTTCCTATTAGCTACTTCTTTATTCATAATAATGCAAAACACAGGATATACTCAATTTGTCTCATATACAATGTTGATCTTAGATCGACTAAAATTACCATTTCGAAGCGCTAATATAACATTATTATATTCCACTTCTGGTTTCATAGCCAGTTTTCTCACTCCTTACACAATGCATCATTTTAATCGTAAAACTGCTCTAGTTGCTTCAGCACTAGGAATGATGCTTAGTTTTGGATGCGTGGCTGTGTACGAAGAATTATTCTACGATGAAGAGATTAAACCGTGGGCTTGGATTATACCATTGGCTTTGTGTAGCCATGCATTTACATGTATTCTTGGACTGCTTCCAATTAGTTTTATCATAGGGGGTGAAATATTTCCACTAGAAGTCAGAGGTACTATGAATGGTATTTATGGAGCAGTAGGGTACATCTATTACTCTATTATATTTAAATTATTTCCATTATTTTTATTCCATTTCGGAGTAAAATTTGTGATGTGGACTTTTACCGCGTTTTCTATGGTAGCAGCCCTATATGGTATTTTTTTGTTGCCAGAAACAAAAGGTATCACATTGAATGAAGTGCAACAAAAGTATTTTAATAAAAATTCTAAAAATGCAGAGCAAGCGTGAATTTCATATGGTTCCATGTAAAATTTTCCAAGACTGATGTATGTACTGATCAAAATTTTTTTGTACCAACCTTTGTATATTTTGGTATTCATCACAATATAATTTTTATAATAAAAGTCAGATAATTTTTTGCCAGTAAATAAGTTTATATTTTAATCGATAGCACGCACTCGTAGTATGATATTAATTAGGATTATAAGGGGCACATGCATATAACAAGCTGCCATCATGTCGAGTTAATCGTGTAAGCTACCAAAGTAGGTGTAGATAAGTACTTACTGAAACACAGGAGTCTTATCAATCCAAAGCACACATACAACTTCATAACAGTACATTTTTTGAAAAATGGGTAAAAAAATCAAGATCAATATTATCCAAGTAGATTTTATTGGTTTGAACACAATTAAGATATGTTCTTTCATAAGAAAACCAAGACCATCTATTTTTTTAGAGTGGTAGGTACTTGGAAAAAAATTAATTATGTTACCATTACATCGCTAGATAAGTAAGTATGCACCAGAGTGAATCGATTTTTGCAAATTTCGGAAAATTGACAACTAGTAGGGCTAATATGGTGAAAATTTTTGCCCCAAAAGTTTAAATTTATTCTTCCCAGCGAAACCTCAAAGTTAAAAAAATACAAAAAATTTGATTATAAATGGGTATAATAAGTTCTGAGACTTTTGTCGTTGTCATAAATTCAACTCTTATACTCACAGTTTCTCAACAAATAATTTTCGTCACACTTCCAGAACATTTCAACTCGAAATCATAAAATCAACCAGTTTTAAAGTCTGCTATCGACGGGTAAACCGATGCTATTGAAGATCTGTCCTTTTCCTTAACATTCAAACTTAAAATTATAAAATTAAACGGGATCAAAGTCAAAGGTCAACTAATTTTCCTCAATATTTCAACTTGACATCATAACATGAGCCGGCATCAAGGTCAACTAATTCTTCTCGACATTTCAACTTGAAATCTTAAAATCAATTCAGGGTCAAGCTCAAGTGTTGGCGGATCAGTGAATGTGATTTCTGCTCAAAATCATAAAATCAGTTCTAGGTCAAGGTCCACTGTTGACGGGTCAACTTTAAACATTTCTAATTTTTCTCAGCATTTCAATTAAAAATTATAAAATCAATGCTTCATAAAATCTGCCCAGTGATGTCATTCCAGGCCAACAAAATCCGTTCACTGATGTCAGTCTAATAATGACGTCACACTGTTTACAGTTCACTAATGCCATCTAATGATGGCGGTCATATGTTGACGCTCAATTGTTGACAATTTTTCCAGAACGCGCTGTTAAACATCTTTCACCGTTAATACAATTTTTTTGCTTTGTAGGAAAAAACATTACAACCCCCCTCGCTCAGCACATGCCTGGGAAAGATGTTTCGATGCGTATGGCTCTGTATTTTTCTCGAAAAGTTGAGCTGTTAGATTAGTAAAAATCATGTCAAGTACTCAATAATTTTTTTCCAATTCTCATCTTTGAAAATAGGATTCCATTAATTTTAACTTATTTTTATAAGTCTCACAACTAGTTTGAGATGGGAAGGGGAGTAGAGTGTGAAAAAAAATTTATTCTCATATTCGAATTTTTGCGAAATTTTTGCCCATTCCAATAGGTTATACGACTAGTTTAAACAAAATCAATTTCGAAGGGGGATTTGTGGAAGAGGATGGAGGAGAAAAAATTCATCTTTATTTTCGCATTCATCGCGAAATTTTAACCAGTTTTAATAGGTCGCACAACTTATTTTGGAACAAAAAACGCGAAGTTGAAATTTAAGTAATGCCGATAATTACGCAACTTTAAAATTTAATTACCACGAATTGTGGGATGAAATTCGATAAACTTCGCGATTTTAAATGCCTCGCTCCCCCAATTATATTTGAGTAGCTAGAGCCATAAAAATACGAAAATTCACCAAAAATTGCATTTGAAGTACCATAAATTTCCGTTGTGTAGGTGCTCAGTAAAAAAACATTACTTTTAGCATCATGTGACACTACCCTATCTAACCCCAGTCGGATTTTTTGTTTCCTACCGAGGTCAAAAAATAGTCCTTTTTGACACTCCTTTCACTCCTTGTTCAAATAAAAATTTTTTGTTCATTTTTGGAAATGCGGAACTGGTACTCACATTTTGATGAGCAATTTTTTTGTCACCAGAAAAAAAAAATAGTGGATGAACACTATTTCTCTTAAAACTTTGAAGAGTTTCTTCCAATTCACGCAGTCAAAGGCATTGGTGTAATCTATAAAACACATCAATACAGGTATGCTGAAAAGTGGTACTCACATTTTGATGAGCAATTTTTTTGTCTCCAGAAAAAAAAATAGTGGATGAACACTATTTCTCTTAAAACATTGAAGAGTTTCTTCCAATTCACGCAGTCAAAGGCTTTGGTGTAATCTATAAAACACATCACTACAGGTATGCTGAACTCCTTACAGTTTTCGATGATTAGTCGAACATTCATCATCTGTTCTCTAGTGTCTCTTCCTGGTACCGACCCGGATTCGTAGTCTACACACTACTACTTCATGTAAATATAATGGATATAGGGAAAGAACCGGGTAACTCATTTTGTCCTGCTTTGAGAAAAATAAATTTTTAAATTTGAACTTGAACACGTTTCTTACAACTAAATTTTTGACCGCATCTTCTGACACGGAATCTGACAGCTAACTACTTCGTTTATGATGAATTTTTATGTAAAGTGTACGTTATGGCAAACATTTCTGAAAATTTAGCTTTGATCCAATCATTCGTCCATGTTTTTCGTACAATTTTTCTTATCTTGAACATTCAGGTTAAAAATATTTTTCAAGCTGCGTGGAATTCAACTCGTAAAAATAACACGTCATACCTATCTGTACCTATCTAAGTTGATAATAAAAACAGCAAAATATGAAACTTTCTTTTTGGTTCAAAATTTTATATTTCTTTTTATTTTTTTGGCATAACGCGTCATTGCAGACCGCATAAACCAAAAAAAATCGCATTGTTTTGCTTTTCATGAGTTTTAAACTCTAGTTTGAAAATGGAAAAAATCATTCGTTTTGGATTTTTTTAATGTAACGAAGTGAAAATACAAAATCTCATCATTTCAAATGACCTAATGCTTAAAAAATTCAAAACATACAATTTTTTTCATTTTTAAACATAAATATGATTTCAAAACCTTCGAAAAGCCAAATAATTCGCGAAAACTTTTTTTTCTGTTCTCCTGTGGGCTACTATCATACATTGTTAGCGAAAAACCGAAAGAGCGATAAGGGTCAAGTCTGAGACTCCAAATCACGTTTATTTGTCACCATTTCGCCACTTTTTTTCATTGCTCCAACTTTCGAAAAAAAAAACTAAAATTGAAACGCTCTAGTAGATAACTATTGATAACAACTAAATTTTACTATAGAAAAGTTGTGTACGGGTCGGTGAAGGTATTGGACAGATATGGTATATAGTATGGTGATATAGCTGTTGGTACGCTGTCGAGCCATAGTACATACCAGTTTTTGTAGTGCATAAATTTTTGAAAAGAGATTTACTTACTTCAATTGATAGGTACTTACACCTATACCTACTTACTACTATTCATTACAAAAGAAATATAATTTTGTGCCTTTTTTTTTAATCATGTAGATAAAGTTAAAGATTATGATACCGTCAAAAGTATTTTTTAAACGTAAACCTCAAGTTTTATTATTTTTGTGTTTCATTTGTTTCATCATGTACATTGTATATTTTTTTACATCGAAAAAAAGTAAGTATTGTATTACATTTTGATATTAAGTGAGTTTCAGAATAATATTTTTAAGATTTTAAACGTGTTATGCGTACGATGTCTAATTTTACATTTTCAGATATACCAGATTCGATTAATTCAGTAACTTCTCAGCCTCATGTTTTATGCGTACTCGTACCATATCGAGATAGATTTGAAGAATTACTCGAATTTGTACCCCACATGAGTCAGTTTTTAATTCGTCAATCCATTAAGTTTCATATTATTGTTATCAATCATGTAAGTTTAAATACTGCTTGACATAAGCAATAGTACGAGCCCATGAGCCTATGACAGTAGTTAAATAAAAACTCAGAATGTTTTTATTTCTGATACTGGTAACACTGGAAACTGGAGTTTTCTCTAAATATTTCTAATGCACGGACTTCAAGTAATGCTGGTTTAAACAATAAATGAAATTATTTCTATCTTTTTGGACCTTCTTATAATCAGCAACGATAATTTCCCGTGGTAGGATTTTTGGTAATTTATCTGCACAGGGGCCAAAAACTGAAAAACTCCTTTTTTTCAAATGACTAATGCTCACAAGCTAATCATGAAAAATGGTAGTGAACAAAACGCTAATATCATATTGAGTTCCATTTTCAATAGTACACTGGTTTCACAAAACTGAAAAATAATGATAGCTAATTTGAAGGGGGAGGGGAGAGGGAAAATTAATAGCGGGCAAAATCACATAAAAAGTTGGGTGTACAAGAGTCGATTTTTTTCAACGGCCATCATTCAGGAACCATTTACTCAAAACGATTGATGAAGAACGACTGAATTCATATTAACCTTCTCATTCCAGCGATATCGTAATTTTCATGTTTTCCAGTGTTACGACATAAGAGGAGGCACAGTCTGAGTCTTTGTTGAAAATGCCCCCTCCCATAATTAGGTATTAAATTATAACTAACAGACGTTGTAGCAAAGTAATTAGGATTGAACTCGGTTATTGTTATTTATCCCCTTAGTTTAAACATGTCAAGGTAAGGTAATCTCCATTAGGAAACGTAATTATTCCAAGATATTGAATTGAGATTTTTTTTAATGGAAAAAAGTGGATAGGGGAGTACCTAATTTCGATTTTTATTGACAATTTACCTAGCTATACTGCATTTTAACAATGTAAAACTATCAAATTATTCCCAAATCCAACTTTTTGAGCTGAAAAAAATTTTTTAGAATGTATTTAATGTGAAAGGAGTAGGTTTTCAGTCTGATTTGATTTTTCTATGTTATCAACATTAGGTTTCAGTCACTAACAACCGTATTGCACCTAGAAAAGCGCGTCACTTATAACAATCCCCTGCTTACGAAGAAGATCTTACCATAGAGCCCATTCGCGCTATGACGAAGTTAGACCACCTAGTAGGAGTTCTTCCTTTCCTAATTTTTTCAAGAGCCCTTCCAAAGAGAATGTCTTCTAAGAGATTTCTGACTTGTTTTCTGGTCACATGTCCGAAGTACCCAAGAATACCCAGCTCCTGTATTTTGTTGACAATTGAATTGTTGGTTTGTCCCGCAGTCCACGTGGTATTCTCAGCACCTTCACCAGATCCACATCTCAAAGGCATCAATTCTTCTTTTATGATGTGCTTTCAACGTTCATGGTTATGCAGCATATAGAAAAATAGGGAAAGCAAGTGATCATAAAGTCTCTTTCTTGTCTTTCTGTAGATCTTGTTATTGCATGTGATGTAACACAGACTGGTTATAGCTGATTTTATCAAAGCAATTCGGTACTGTATTTTCGCCAGTGAGTCTTCATCTGCTTCGATGATGGTGCCTAAATATACAAAAGTTCTGACTTTTTCATATTTACTCAAGGCTGTAGAAACTGGAAGGCACTTAGCTCGATCCACCACCATCACTTTCATTTTTGATCCATTAATACAATGTTCAAGTTTTTCTCTAGCAATCTTCACCAGGTTGATGAACTCCATCATTTCCTCTTCATCCAACGCAATCAGGGTGGTACCAATGTACCATCGTTTGTATATTGTAGACTGGAGGTTCTCCTTCTACAAATGTTATACCATATTGTTAATGAAAACCAGGCCATTACAGATTATCAACCTACGGCAATGGAAGAAGGAGTATCAAAGGAATCCATTTTAGGGTCTTAGAAGACTATTGATCACGTTAATACCAAAAAAATCAGTAAAATTTGGACAATAGGCTTGAATTGGCGGTTGATATTATATTTTCATGCTGGGAATGACCTTAAGTCGAAATTCAGTTATTCTCAAATTTGAAGGAGGGTATACTGAGGGTCTAAAATGGAGAAAATTATTTCTCTTGCAAATTGAGCTAGGATATTAAAATTAGGCATGTAGATTTAGTAGAGGTTCTAAATGAGTCTTTTAAGAGTTTCAACTTTTTAGCCCTCGTCCCATGTATATTTTCCCTTCAAATTGAGCTAGTCAGTTTTGAAATTTGATATGTAGATTTAGTAGTTGTCCTAAATGCATCTTTTCCAGTTTTCAGATATTGATTTCAATATGTACTTGTACCCCTTCTACTACTGAGGAAAAAAATCTAGGAAAATAGGGTTCAAAAAGCAACGCATTGTGATGCTTATTAGATTTATGGGAGCGCCACAAGGAGCTGTGCTATATGAATAGTAAAAAAATCACGTTTTAACATCTAAAGGTATTTAATAGCACATTCCTACAGAAATCTGTCAACAGTTGACTGTCAGAAGCGGACTGGCCAACAGTGGACCGTCAACAGTTGATCGTCATCAATGGACTGACATCGGTGGATGTCTACAGTTGACCATCATAATCTGGGTTGGTCAGATTTTCATGGCCTTGATGTTGATGGCCTCAACATTGATGGTCAACTGTTTTAGCCAGTTAACATCTAGATTGTCAACAGCTAGTTTACATTTGGTCAAAATTCAAAATATGTTTTTTTCCACTACATACTCCATCTTGCCCCATTTATCTACACACTTGCTGAGGTAATTACACTCCTCCATGAAATTTTCTGTATCTGAAATTAGGTGGCCAATGCAGATCCTTAAATGTATGTAAATTAGGTATCAACTTTAACCTGGTGCTGAGAATTGATCACAAATAATTTCGAAAACAGCTTTCAGATGGATACCGTTTCAATAGAGGATCCACCTTGAATGCTGGCTTCCTTATCATGTTGGAAAAATTTCCCGAATGTGATTACATCGCATTACACGACATAGATACGTTACCTTTGACTGATGAAATATCTTATTCATACCCTGGAGATGCTGCTTTTCACGCAATACCACCTGGATATCACCCTATTCGTGTATATTCATTTCCTACGTATATAAGTGGAATTTTATTGATGTCCAAGTAAGTAAATATAGAAAAGTTATATTTTCAAAAAATTTAATCATTACCTGACATGTGGTGCGATAATTTAGTTTTTCACGTGTTTCAGAAAACAATTCGAACGTATAAACGGATTTGGTAACAATTTTTGGGGCTGGGGATTTGAAGACATTGATTTTCATGGTCGTTTAATGAAATACTTCATACAAATAAATCGGCCTAGTGAACTTTCCACTAATCATACTAATTCATTCAAGTATCTACACCCAAATTTTTTTCAATGAATTATCGATACCTATTCAAATAAGTTGAGCGACATATTTTTACTACACATGAATAATTAAATACTTCTCTTTGTTTTTCCAAGACATACGCAAAGAAAATCTAAACCACGAGATATACCTTGGTGTCGTAATCAAGTTGCTGCAGCGACAGGTCGTGATCGAACAGACCATACAGGACTGAGCGATGTGAATTATACGATATCATCTGAAAATATGTTGATTATCGATGGGTATCCGGTTTCTTTATTCAACATTAATATAAAGTGTAATTTTGAAATAACTCCTTGGTGTAGACCTTTATGTTTGGATAATATAACGACATCAAAAACAATGTGGGACTGGGATGAAATAGATGTAAAAAATCGACTACAATTTTTATCAAAAAATTTAGATTCTAATGGTTTTTCAGAATGGAAGCAAATACTGAATAATTTAAAATAAGGTTTTTGTTTGTTTTTTAATTAATAAAAAGTAGCTATTACTTGGATTTAATTTTTAAATTTTTCATGGCTACCTACCAGTTTACCTAATTCCTATTAAAATGAGTCGAATTTTACTCTTTTTTTTGCTAGAAATTTAAAAACAGCGGGATATTCATCCAATTGTTGTGATATGATTTCAAGATATGGAAGTGAAAATTTTAGCTTCCAAAATTAATTTTTCAACTGGATAACTCCCATCAGTACAGTAGCAGGTTGAAGGGGGTGAAGGGGAAATGACTGAACGGTTTTCCGATGGGTAAATTTTAAGAGGACGACAAAAATTGAAGTACTTGAATGGGTGATTAGTGATTTGAATAATCATTTGTCCATAATCGTTTATTTTCTCTAACACTTTATGAATATTACTCGTTCTATTTATAGGAGGGAATTTCGAGAAGTTGAATTTTTCTTATCGCACACACTTCACGAAAAAACTATCTCTACTGTATTAATCTTGAATAGTACATTTTTCATATTTGTTGTCTGGTCTCAACAGTAAGTGTAGGTATGTATGTATATAGGCACTTGCTTTCCACACAGACTATTAATTTTACTATTAAGGCATCATGTATCAGGTACTCGATAAGATTACGTTTTAATCAACAATAACTAAGGTATCTTGCCGTCAATTTTTAAATATCTCTGTTTCACTTATAACGCATCATGATTCATTACAACTACGTAGCAATGAGTTAACCACTTCACTTAGTTATTTGTATCGTTGTAACTCGTAGTAAAATAAACGTCGTTAGATATGTTTAATTACTGTTTTCAAAGTGGAACTGTTAAAGAGGTATGTTAAAAACTGTTTACTTATTCTAATAATTGCTATAAAATTGAATTGAAATAGCGCTTGAGATCTATACAGATTGCAGATCAGTCTCTTTATGTACTTAGAATATATTTTCAAAATTATAGCTCATTTTTATCAACAGGTTTTCTATTCATGCATAATACTTTCAACATCTCTATTGGTTGGTATAAATCGAAGTTATTTAGCATTTTTATTTTATCAGCTCGATTTACCGGACTCTTCCATAACCGTGGATGACGAACAAAAATCATGGATCGGTAGGTAGGCTAGATACCTAATTTATAACAGACTAATATGCCATAAAACATTAGAATGTTAATCTTTTTTATGTGTCTCATTTTTAATTCATGCATATGTTTAGCTGCTTTCATAAATTTGCTGAGTCCACTAGGATGCATCATAGTGGGTATCATGATGGACATTTATGGAAGGAAGATCAGTGTACAAGGTGTATTTTTACCATTTGTTATATCATGGCTTATGATAGCTTTTGCCAAAAATGTTCCAATGTTGTATCTAGCTGCTTTGATACAAAGTATTAGCATTGGTAAGAAATTAATTTAGCGTCGTGAACCTGTATAGATCTATTATAACACTTCTCAATCACAAAAAATAAAACATTTAACAGGAATGTCCTTTAGCACTGCAACTTACGTATCAGAAATATCAACAGCAGACCATCGAGGAGCGTTGCTGGGAATCATTGAGATCTTATTGAACTTTGGTGTCTTACTTTGTAACATACTCATGTACTACATGAACTGGTCAACAGTTTCACTCATCTTTACAGCTCTTTCTGCAATCTTTCTCCTTCTTTCTTTCACATTGCCAGAATCTCCTACATGGCTTTACCTGAAAGGACGCCATGAGCAATCAATCAATATGCTGACAACATTAAGAGGTGGTGATCGTAGTGTAATACAATCAGAAATCGAAGATATGGAAACCTGTATGTCATCGCAGATAAAAATCACACTGGGTGAAACAATAAAGAACTGTCTACGTTCCTGGAAACAGTTCTGTATAGCTTGTGTTCTTTTTATTTTGCAACAAAACACAGGCTATTCTGTGATGACCTTGTTTATTATAATGATTGTCGATGGTCTACATACTTCGTATCAAAGCACGAATATTACTCTATTGTATTCATTCGCTGGCTCTATTGGAGGTTTTATAACACCATACGTTATGTATAAATTTAATCGCAAGCCTAGTGTAGCAGTATCAGCATTTGGTATGATGATTTTCGCAGCCATCGTTCCAATTTATCAATATACTTTTCTATCAAATAATGAAAAACCTTTCCCTTGGATCGTACCTGCAGCTTTATGCATGTATGTTATATCAGCCAGCTTTGGTGTTATTCCTGTAGGTTTTACAATTGCTGGAGAATTATTTCCCAATGAAGTTCGGGGTGTTATGAATGGTTTATATGGAGCATTTGCCTACATTCATTGTTCTCTTTTATACAAAATTACACCTTGGTATTTGGCCACTTTTGGAGCATCTGGAGTAATGTGGACATTCTCTGGTTTCGCGATGATGACTGCTTTGTTCAGTATTTTCATTTTACCAGAAACTAAAGGAAAGACTTTGAATGAAGTTCAAGAGAAGTACTTTAAAAAGAAAAGGAAAAATGATGCGCATTCGTAAAGTAACTGAAATTCAGGTTCGCGTTTATTTCTAAAAATAAAATTTTATCGAGTACAACTCAAAAGTACTAATAAATGAAATATACCTACTCATTTTTAAATAATTTTCCTCATTTTAAGGGATGAGGATGAAAACGTGATATTTTACTAACTATGAGTGTGATGAATGTGTAATCACATTTATGTATAACAAAATATGTTCAAAAACCACCCAAAAAAATACTTACAAGAGATGGATGGAGTATACAATGAAGTATAAAATATAATTTTTTCAGAATTTTTTGATCATTATATGCGACGCAGTCAACAAAACTGTACAAAAATTCCCTCTTACTCATGAACTACTCGGAAACTATTTTATGAAAGATAAAAAATATATAGCTAAATTGATATCCGTATTTTAGATACTTTTTAATTTTTTTACAAGTTTTTCAATTTTTGAAATAAACGAAATATCAGTTAAAATGTTTAGGATAAAAATGTTAATAACGCACCAGAGCCATAAAAATAAACTCTTCGAGTAGGTACTAAAGTAATTTTACAACTTAATCCATCATATCATTGGTAATAACGATTGCTTGAAGCAGAAACGAAATCGTAATTACGAAATAATATTTCTCGATTATGGCATCGACTTGGCAGACACTTTCTGATCAAAATATTTTGCGGTCATGCCACTGTCTATTTATTCAAAAAACAAGTGCAACTTTTTCAGTGATTTTTCAGGCCTACAAATTTAATGATTTCAATGGAATTAATCGGATTTCACAAACAGGTATTGTACAATTCTAACTTATTCTATCTCAAAGGAGCATTTTAAAATAATTAAAATTGAAATGAAACAACAGATCATTGAGACGTATTGTTCATTTTGAAGTGTTAATTCTGTTCATAGTTATTTTACACATTCATTACTTTGTTGACTTATGTACTGGTGGGTATCAATTGGGGTTACTTGTCCTTCTTATTTCATCAATTGGATCTACCAAGTTCCAGCATTAAAATAGACAACGTTCAAAAATCATGGTTGTGTAAGTTCCTTCCTACATATATAGAGATAAATTCGATTGTGTTTCTGTTTTTGATAACCCTAAAATCAAATGCATCTAAATGTATGTATCAGCTGGTTCACTGAGCTTATTAAGTCCTCTCGGATGCTTGGTATCTGGCGTTATAATGGATTACTGTGGAAGGAAAATCTTGGTGTTAACAACGTTTATTCCATTTATAATATCGTGGTTGATAATTGGTTTTTCAAGAAATTACGAAATGTTATTATCTGGTATTTTAATCCAGGGTATCGGAGGAGGTAAAAATAAGTTCATGTAGGTAGTATCTAACTATTTCGTAATAATATCGTTTTTACTAGCATTTTGACGCAACTTTCAGGTATGTCGGTTTGTCTTACCACATACATATCTGTAATTTCAACACCAAATTATCGAGGCTCTTTACTATCAATTGTCGAAGTCAGCGAAAATGCCGGTGTCTTAATCTGCAACTTATTAATGTATCAATTGCCTTGGAACACGGTCGGATTCATTTTCAGCGTAGCCTCTTTGTTGGCTCTAGTCATATCGTTGATTTTACCAGAATCGCCCATCTGGCTGTACTCTCATGGAAAAAAAGATAAAGCGATCAAAACATTATGCGCTATTCGTTGCGAAGATAAATCCACAATCGAACCCGAAATACAAGATATGGAAACCGCCTGCCTCAATCAAACTCGAACTAATTTCAATGTGTTAGTGAACAACTGCTTAAAAGCTTGGAAACCATTTGTTCTCTGTATATCCTTATTTGTTCTAAAACAACAAACCGGGTATGCGGTAATGGTTGCTTATACAGTAGTTGTTGTAGATCATATGAAAATTCCATTTGATAGTTCTGCCGTAGCTGTCATCTATTCCATTGTTGGTTTAATTGGCAGTCTCACTACACCTTATTTTATGCATAAAGCTGGTAGAAAAACTATATTATCTATATCTGCAGTAGGAATGGGTTTTAGTACAATGGCTATCGGGGTCTATCAGCAAATTTATCAAGCAGATGAACAAAAATTGTGCTCTTGGATTATACCTTTGGCATTGTATTGTTATGTATTCCTGTGCAATGTCGGTGTATTGCCTATAAGTTATGTTATGTGTGGGGAACTGTTCCCCCATGAGGTTCGAGGTACTATGAATGGTCTTTATGGTATCGTAGCTTACATCTATTGGGCTGTGACTTTGAAATTCTATCCAATGTTGATGTTCAATTTTGGAATTAAAGCCACCATATGGACTTTCTCAGTGTTTTGCTTCTTGGTCGCATTGTTTGGTATTTTTGTATTGCCAGAGACTAAAAATAAAACATTGCATGAAGTACAAGAGACATATTTTAAGAAAAGGAAGATTAATGATTCTAAGCAAATATAAGATTGAAATATTATATACACGGTGTTTCAAATTAACCTCGCTATCCTTATACTAGGGATAGGTCAACTCATGAGACTTTAATGTATAATGGTTAGCATATCTAAGAAATGGAAGGGGCTTAGAAATGATATTTTTAAACTTTAACTTTCACACAAACCTACCACTTTGAAAATTTATGGAAAAAATTAAGTAATGATAAGAAAATGCTGTTTGCTCTAAAACATAGGGTGTACTCTGGAGTATGTGCGTATAAAAATCAAGTTTCGGGGTGAAGTGGTTCGTAAAACATCACAAATTAAATACAAGGAAATATGGCAAAAATTTGTAGCTTTTTTAGTTTTTAGGGAATACTTTTTAACAAAGTTATTATGAGCACCGCATCAAAAAACTTTAAAATGAACGGGAGGGCACCTTTCACTCAGCGGTGGTTGGGGTGGTAACTCCAAGGGCTACATTTGTGCGAAAAAAATTTCAATTGAAGAAAAAAATATTTGGTCATTTTTGGACAAAAATAGGAAAAAATTCTAATTTTGAAGGTAAATGTGAGAAAAACGAAACGGTGAGCGACTGTGGTAAAAAAATCAAAAATGGGGATGAAGTGGTTTCCAGCCGACAGGATGCACGTATCAAAAATGTAAATAAAAACGTTCAATTTTTTCAGTTTCTTGTGAATAACTTTTGAAAAACTTATTTTGAGCTTCTCATTATAAAATGTTTAAAATGAGCAGCGGTACTCCCTCCTCACTCAATAGCCTGAGCCAAAACTGTGCAGGTTGCTTCCAATCGAGAAAACAAATACATTAAATGTTGGAAAATGAAAAATTATGAAGTAAAATAAAAATTGATACATTTCCAAATTTTACATTTTTCTTTCATGGTGAAGCAATTATCAGGATTTCTGTTCAGACCATTGTGTGGGGACAGTACTGCTACTCATTTCAACGATTTTTACTGAGGTGCTCATAATATCTTTTCAGAAGTTATTCACAAGAAGCTGAAAAATTGAAAACATTCAACTACATTTTTTTATACACGTATCATCACAGCTTGCAACTCTTTTCCAACCCACTCTTCGCGGTGCTTTTTTCCAATTATTGGTACTGGTGAGGAAGTGCAATGCGGCTTAGAAATCATCACTACCAAAAGGCATATCCAGGACCTATACTAAATCTGTATTCAAAGTATTAATTTCCTAACTCAATTTGGAGGGGAGTTATGCGAGGAACAAACTCAAAAAATAAAAAAAAAACTAACCAAAAAACCACATTTTCGAGGCTGTGAAGGGATGCAATAAGGCTGAAAAGTCAAGTCTCTCAAAATGCACATATAGGGCCTATACTAAATGTACGTATTAAATTTCAACTTCTTAGGTCAATTTGATGGGGAGATAGGGGAGGAACAATCCTTTATCATCGTCAAAAATTGGAAAAATCTTACATCTTTCCTGCTAATTTGTCTAGAAGGCTGATTTTCGAAAGTGTTACACAGCTTTGGATTCTTTATTCATTGACTCAAAAAGGAACAATTTTTGTGTTTTTGGCCTCTCAGCATCCTCTCCCCTCGAATTTGAGCATAATTGAACTTTGACCCAAAGTCGTCCCCACTCATATATATTTAATTCAGTGCCCAACTGAGCCAATTGACGGGATTGAAGCGATTTTATGCTAGTCTTCGGAAGAAAAAAATATAAATAAATATGTGACAAAGCCAAAAATGGTTGTAATGATCTTCTAAGAACCCAAAAAAATTTTTGTTGATATCCCACCTCATTCACTGTAGGTCAATAGACTGTAATGGTCTGGTTCTCATTGACAATGTGGTATGGAAAATCATGTTAAAAAGTTGCAAATTTTTGGTTGTTTATTTTTTTGTATTCATTTTGTCATATTTTACGATCCACTATGTTTTAGAGTAAACAGCGAATTTTTATCATTATTATTTTTTTTCCTATAAATTTTCGAAACGAGAGGTAAGTTTACGTGAAAATGAAAATTTGAAAATAGCATATCTCAACCCTTCAGTTTTTTAGGTGTACTAACCATTATACGTGTAAGTCTCATGAGTTGACCTATCACGGATACAAGTATAGCAAAGTTAATGCAGAACACCCGGATAGAATGAGCCAAAGATTTTTTTTCATTGTGCTCTACCCTTTACATTATTCTTAAAAAATAGCTGCTGATTTAAATAGTTAAAAAATCAAAGAAACACAGGTACAATGCCAAGACTCAAGAAGGAAAAAATCACTTGTAATGGAGGACCAAAATTTCTCTTGAACTATTATTTTTTCGGAGAAAAGGTATCTAGAACTTCATATGCATTGACTTGGCTCTCAATCTAAGTTAATTACACCTAATTAAGAACTATTACACGAACCAAAAAATTCCACATTACATTTTAATATTCAACTGTATCGATCCCAAGGTCAAAATAATTTTTCAATACGTACCAGAAGTTAAAATAGACCAAGAAACGCTCTCGCTATCTTTATTGTGTTTACTTACACACTAAACGTAAATGATTGAGTGATAATAGGTACTTTAGAGTGAGTATTTTTCAGCTTCCAAACAATACCGGTATCGTTCAGGATTATACGTACTTTCGAAACATTTTTAATTTTTACGAAGCTTTAAAGATAAGATAACAAAAACTGAAAATCATTCGCGAATTTTACATAATACACGCAAAGTGGATACTAGACGAGTGATAATTACGGTGAAATAGCATGTGACAATGATATATAAAACTGATCTAACAGGATTTCACAAACAAGTATGATATTCAATTATTTTTATTCATAATTTTCATTTTAAAATATATTGTAAAGTTTTAATGCAAACAGACATAACAATGCATTGCTTTCCCATAAATATTTTGTCAACTAGTTCTAATCTTTTCAGTTGTGTTTCGTTTGCATAACTCTGTTGATCTATGTATTGGTTGGTATAAATCGAAGCTACTTAGCTTTCCTCTTCCATCAACTAGATTTACCCAGCTCGAAAATAACTATAGATGACGAACAGAAATCATGGATGGGTAAGTTCTCAAAGCTCGAACGATTATCATTACCTACGTTTAATGATCATTTTAAACTTTTTGCAGCAAGTTCGCTAAGTTTATTAAGCCCTTTGGGATGTCTGGTGTCCGGTGTGATAATGGATTTCCGAGGAAGGAAATTCTTCATATTATCAGTCTTCGTGCCTTTCATAATATCATGGCTGATCATCGGTTTTGCAAAAAATTACGAAATGTTATTGATTGGAATGTTGGTCCAGAGCATTGGAGGAGGTTAAGAGTATTGTTATTTTTTTATTTTTTATAAACTTACCACGATCCCAATCAATTTCAATATTCCATTATATCTCTAGGAATGGCAGTATGCATCGCAACTTATATATCCGAAATCTCAACATCAAACTATCGAGGAGTACTACTCTCTATTTTAGAAATCACTTATAATGCCGGAATCTTAATATGTAACGTTCTCATGTACAATTTACGATGGGACATAGTTGGCTTCATATTCAGCGCATCGTCCCTGTTTTCGTTCCTACTTTCATTTATCCTACCCGAATCGCCAATCTGGTTATATTCTCGAGGTAAACAAGAAAAATCCATCAAAACCTTGTGCTCGATTCGATGCCAAGATCGAGACAATATCGAATCCGAGATAAGAGAAATGGAAGCTTCTTGCTCCATTCAGAGTGACTTTGATTTTAAACTAGTACTTAAAAATTGTCTCAAAGCTTGGAAACCATTCATGATCTGTACAGTATTGTTCATCTTGATGCAAAACACCGGTTACTCGATCATGATCGCTTTTACCATAACGATCGTTGATCGTCTCAAGATACCATTTGAAAGTTCCAAGATTACTTTAATATATTCGGTAACGGGTTTTATTGGTAGCTTTATAACGCCTTATTTTATGCACAAGTTTGGAAGAAAAGCAATATTATCAGCGTCTGCTCTTGGTATGGCTATAAGTATGATGATAATAGCAATTTACGAAGAGATGTATTTGGATAGTGAGGTAAAGCCGATGGCTTGGATAGTGCCTTTATCTTTATACGCTTATGTACTTTTGTGTAATATCGGCGTATTGCCTATAAGTTATGTGATGTGTGGCGAACTCTTCCCTCACGAAGTTCGTGGTACTATGAATGGCCTCTATGGTATTGTTGCTTATATCTATTGGGCATCCACTTTGAAATTTTATCCCAAGATGATGTTCGTGTTCGGAATTAAGACCATGATGTGGGCATTTTCAATGTCTTGCTTTATGGTCACGTTGTTTGGTATTTTTGTATTGCCTGAGACTAAAGGTAAAAGTTTGATTCAAGTTCAACAACAATATTTTGGAAAAAGAGATTGATCAATTTGAAACTAACTTAAAGACTGGCATTAGTAGTATTTAGTATACTTATTAACTTGTTTTATAAATATTTTGTGTTACAATTTTTATTTCGTTGTAAGGATTATAAGTAGAATAGTTTCTTTTTAAAAAATAACTACCTACGTACCTAATTACTTTTAGATGTAGATACATAATTAATTTTTTCCTTTTAATAAATCGTCAATTTTACTGTTTATTAACAAACAAGAATGCAGTTCTCTGGGTATGCAAAACCACAGGTAACAGAAAAAATCTGAGAATTCTATTTTAATTTACACAAATTATGGCAGCATGAAACATTTTCTTTGTTTCATCAGTTCAAGTAGAAAAACATGTTCAAGACAAACACTTTAATCCCACTAAAAAGCTAAGAACTAAAAATATAAAATTCTATTCAAAAAGTAAGCAGGTACATGGTACAAAGCTTTCTTTCATTCCCTTTAAAATCTAGTCCAAAATAATTAAAGTAAACATCAAATTTATTTGTACGTGGATACTTACGTATTGTGCAGTCTTAATAATGAACGTATTGTTCCTTTTAAGAGCTCGTTTTTACCACACCTTGGGTAGGTAATACAGAAAATAAGGATTATAACACAGTTTTATTTTTACTTTAGTATGTCTAGAATGTACTCGTAATTCATCTAAAAGATGAGGATCAGTTTAACGTTTGGCAGAGGGAGAAGCATGTGGTTAAACCTTCAGTTCAGTAATAAATGGCATAAGTTTAATCGACGATCAATTCTAATCACACACTATTCCTGAAAAGGATTTTCCAAATTATTGTCATTTTTGAAGCCTAAGCTAAGTGCTACAGAACACAATAATACAAGAATATTTCGCAACTCAAATTTTAGTGGAATGTGATCAATTCTCAGCTAGGTTTACGGTGAAAATTCGAGCAGTAGTTTTTAGTGCTGATGGTTGAAATTCAGATGAACGATTGAGTTGTATGTTCTTAGCCCCATTGATATAGAGTTGGGGGAATGAGAAGAGGGCTTGAAATTAGTGTCAATTGTTTGTGCTTCGTTAGTCCTCATTTCTATACCCAATCATTTCGTTTTTGCATCATTTCAAGAAGGTGTTGAAGTGGATGGAATAGGGAACAGGCAATTTTCAGAGGGTGCTAGAGAGTGGAAATTAGTGTCAAACGTTTGTGATTTGTCAGTGCTTGTTTGTGCATCTCTTTAAGAAGGGGTTGAAATGGGCGTTTTTTAAAACAGACAATTTTCAGGAGTTGCAGTGAAAACTAGTATGAATCGTTTGTGCTTGTTTGTGCTGACTCCCTTATAGCTCTTTTAAAAACACCATTGGATGGGACTAGGGAGATGCAATTTTCAGAAGGGGCTAGTTGGTGGGAACTAGTGTTGATTGTTTGTGATTTGTTAGTGCTCGTCTGTGCACCCCTTTCAGAAGGGGTTGAAATGGGTGCGATTGGAGACTGACCATTAGGGGGGGGGGGATGAAAAGTAGTGTCAATCGCTTATGCTTGTTTGTGCACATATTCATTTTGTTTGTGCTGGCTCGCTTGTAGCGCTTTTTAAGAAGCACTCTTGAACGGAGCTGGCAACATGCAATTTTCACGGAAGTGTTACTTAGTGAAAACCAGTGCCAATCATTAGTACTTCGTTGATGCTTGTTTGTGCACATTTCACTCCTTTTTTTAGCAGACTTCTAGCCTGTCCTAGCGATATTCTTTTAAAAGAAAGTAAAACAGAATGTACCCAAATGAAATGAATGCGAGCTCAAACAAGCACAAACGATTGATACCATCTTTCACTCCCAACCTCACAAGAGTGGAACTGGGAATTTGGAAACGATAAATTGATTTGATGGGAGAGGGGACGAACTAGCGCAAATAACCACATATTAGTCTGTTTGAAAAATTTGTATACACCTGTATTCATAAATCACTAGCCAACTTGTGGGGGAGGGGTTGAGTGGATGTGTGTTTAAAATTTTATCATGATTAAAAGTGCAAGATAGTTAGACTAAAATTCAGAGGTTGAGGAGATCAAATTCACTTTCATTTCTAAAAAAAATTCATGATCTACAATCGATTTTCGTATCCCTTTGCTCGCGAGGGAGGGAGAATTTCGTAACCATACAAAGGCTGTTTATTAAGTATCTCCTCCAAGACCGTAACTGAGGAACCATTGATCCTGGAGAGATGAGAGTGGTCGCATTCGAAAGACAATTTTGTTTACTTTCCAGAACTAATGTTAATACGTTTACAATTGACCTTGGGGCATACCTGAAATGAGCAGAAAGCAATTATTGAGTTTTAGACGAAAGAAGACGCGACTCCTATCGATATTCATTGTCGATTAGAATGGGGTTTTGGGTTGGATACTTACGATCTTAGTACCTGAGAAATGATGAGATCGAAAAGCTACCATCGGAGTCCTATGAAAAGGGCGTCAAAAAATCATCAAACGTTGTATCGGATGCATTAACCTAAAAGGTGGCTACCTCGAAATATGATTATGAATTTTAAAGAAAATAAAATTTCATTTCGAATTAGACTAAATTTAGTTTTCTAACTCAAACAGTTCTGGAGTTATGGCCTTGGAGAGAATAATCAACGAACAACCTGTATTTTCAAAATGAGAAGAAAGTTTAGCTCGAGCAATGCAATCGAGGGGAACGATTTTGCCAGAAAAGGAGAGTGAATTATCCATTATTAGACGTTCACTAAAACTCAGCGAGCTGGGAGTCTACTTCAACATTTGGGAACCTAGAATCCGTCCACTCCCATCTCGAGAACTCAAAATTAAAATTTCTTGAGACATTTTCAAGAATCAAGAAATTAAATTGAATTTGATTACCTTACAAGTACCTACTTATTAAATTTAAATTTAATTATAAAAGACGTCATCGAGATTAAATTATCTTTAGCATGGTCATTATAAAATAAAGTATAGCTACAGATACTCACACTTATTTCGTCATACCTTTAACAGCTATGTAAGAATTAATTTTATTGAAAATCCTTTTTCAAACATTTAGGAGCTTACTACGCATCTTACCAACGTCATATCATTACAACTACAACTTCTCACGCTTATCAAATTAAAACTCAAGTTATAAAGCTCCAACTTTTATCGTTTTTCTCTTTGTAAATTATACAAGATACATTAAAAATAGGTAAGTACCTATGATACCCGAAACAGAGATGCGTAACAATGTTAAATAACCTTTCTGATTTATTGCTGTATAAAAAGACACAAATGGTAATCAGAAAATTCCATCAGTGAGGCGATATGATATATCAGGTAGAAGAAATTTACACCATTTTCTTTATAAAGTTAGCTATCTTGACGATTAAGGCAGTATTTAATTATATGGAGTCATCGTATCAGATGCAGTTCCCATTAGTATTAGAACTAATATTTCAAAAAAATATCCAGTTTTTCAATTGTGAGAGTTAATTTTGAATCTTAAACCGAAGAATTTTCGAAATTAAAAAGTTCCTTGATGTATACCAAATACCAATAATATCTTTCCATTAAAATTCGCGAATAATTATTAAATGCACAATTACTGAAAAAAAAAAAATCACAACCTTTTCTTCAACTGTTGGAACCATCTTCAAAAAATCTAATGACCTGTAGGTATTAAATTAACTATCGGGAGCAAGTAATTAGAATGAGCAGCTAAAATTTTGGATAAGAAATTTCCATCTCAAGTTGGTACGTATTGAGCTTTTTTTGGTTCATAGTGGTCTGTTCAGCCAATACTTGCTTAGGCTGCTTATAAAAAAACTAAAATAAAATAAAATATCGATTGTAAAACTTTTTTTTACCTGTAGTGAGTACCTATCCAAAAAAAACTTACGATACCTACGATAAGATAAAAAGAAAAAAATTAATAAACAACGCAAGCAGGTAGGTATACCTACATACCAGCATAGGTATAAATAGAGACAATAAACGAAAATTTGAGAGACAATTTTAACGCTTGGCAATTGAACTTCCACCATCTTCGAGTTAATTTTGTTCTACGTAAAAAATAATACAATGTTCGATGTATACTAATTGCTTTGAACTGTTCGGTTTATATATTTTTTTTGCATTAGAAAGAAAACAAGCGTAGTACTGTAAATACTTTGATTAGCTCGCGTTCGTAACGTAGGAAATGAGGTGCCACCTTAAAATAACAGGTTTTACCAAAGAAGTAAGTTTGGGATTTTTTTCTTCGTTAATATTTATTGAAATTGTTTTAAGAAAATTAAAAATTCCAAATCGTATTTTTGTTTTGCTCCTATCAAAGGTAGTCTATACGTCGATTACTCTAACAGCTTACATTTTAGTTGGAAGCAGTAGAGCTTATTTGGCATTTTTATTTCATCAGCTGGATTTTCGAGAGTCACGCATTAATGTCGATGTTGAACAAAAGTCGTGGATAGGTGAGTTACATAATGCACAATATAAAAGTATTCTTATTTATTTAATACCCGTAATATTCGAAAATTCTGAATTTTTATAAGCATCTCACGTTTAAAAATAGATAAATCTAAAAATATCACTGCATTAATGAAAATTTTCGATCAAGTCAAAATTACGTAGTGAATTCTTTCGTTTTCCCATTTTCTCCTACTTTTGAAAGTAAAAATGAAAAATATACAACTTATCTGACTACTTTTTAAAACAATCCAGACCCATTTAATTTTTCAATCGGTAAATTTAGTATGCGGACTGGCATATTAATTAAACTATAATTACCTATTTTTGATAAGGTGCCTATAAACCAATTGCATTATTCGTATTCGAGAAACTGTAGATTACAGGAATGTAATTTACTAATTTAAGCAAAAGAGACTACTATTCGAAATGATGGTCTGTTGTACAAAAGGACGTATAATCGATGCACGTAGCTTGTACTTACATTGTACATACTACATACTTACGTATGTATTTTGTTAAATTATACGCGCATGTGTTATGTATGGATGGATTCTACTTGAACGTTCAAAACCACAGAGGTACACATTTAACAATTATCAAATCACGTTCATATCAGTAATAAGTACCTAGTTAACTACCCACACTTACAGAAGCTAATATGATTTTCTTGATGCACGAAATCAATCAAAGTTACTCCCTGATAATAATAATAGATATATTCAAAGTAGGTGCTCAACTCCTCATGATCTTACACCATCGGTTTATAGTATTTGTGCTACATGCATATTAAAAATTTAATATACCACAGGTCTCCTTAAACAATTCTATTTTTTTAATCACGATTTTCATTTCGATACTTGAATATAAAATAATTTCATTTGCACTCATATGAGCTCGAAGTTTTGAGTAATACAACACAGTATCTTATAATAATCAACCAAGATAAGCTACAAAATGATAAAAAAATTTTCAGCTCTACAGCGAGAAAAATTTCAAATCAAGTGTCGATAAATTTACTAGTGATATTCAAATTTCAAAAAAATATTGAAAATAAAGTCACGTTGATTTAGCGAGAGACCAGCATAGGATGAGTAATTAAGCAAAGTTGCCATGAGAAAACTATCCATTCCAGTCCCTAATTTTTTTTTGAGTAGTTTAAGGAGAAAAAGTGTGACAAAATAATTTTATGAACAAGTTGCCTAAATCAAAATTTGAAGGAATGGCGATTCAAAAAATCGAAAATCAAAATAATATTTTTCATGATTAAGAATTCTTGCATAACTTTTTAAGACAAACAAAAATTTTTATTCATATAAATTGCTTGTTTTTAAAATTCAAGAACCACGTGGAATGCGAGGTGATCATTTCTTTCTCATTTAGCTTTATAAGTTGTAAGGAACAATATTTGTGATTTTAGTCCCGCAGCACCCCTTCCCGTAAATTAGGGCCCAAGTGAATTTTGACGACAGGTCATCCTCATTCCAGAATATCAAACGGTCAGCCAATCGAAGCTTATTCCCCAAATTTGATCGATTTTGGACCAGCATTGAGCAGAGAAAATAATTTTTAGTAAATATCTTACATGGTCAAAATGGTCGTAATGGTTTCCTAGGACTTCACAACAGATTTTATTGATATTCCTCTTCTCATCCGCAGTGGCCATTGGTCGATAGATGGTAACAGCCTCGTTTTCGTTGAAAATATAACGTAGAAAATCAGGCTAAAAAGTACCCCTTTAATTTTTGAATTATTGACCAACTTTTTCATACGAGCAATTTTACTCATTTTGTTGGTATTTATAGCAAGCTTGAAACTTTTTTAAAATATGAAATATTAAAATTGTCATAAAATTGCATTTTCACTATTGGCAACACTGCCACAAGAGAATTCGAGCTAAAAAATACCTGCTTGTCCTTCGAATTTTGAATTAGGCTACTTCTTCAAATGATCATTTCTACTGATTTCATTAGTCTTTCTAGCGGATCAAACCATAATTTTTTTTAGAAATATTAAAAATTGTTTTATCACATTTTCAATATTAACAACACTGCTACATGAAAAGTAGTCCCATTCCAAGCAAAACAAATATCGATCTACTTACGGAGGAGATGGGTATTACAGAATACAATATGGTCACTAGGGTGACAGCAAAAAAAGAAATCTTTGAATTGAAATTACAGCACACACCATTAAATAGAAGGTACCCATTACATTCTGGAAAATGAGATGTCATTTCCTACAAATGACATGTGGTGATGAGGAGCCACTCATGTAGGCGCTTTGCGTTACAAGAGAAATGATTTAGTTTCAAACTTCTGTACAATTTTTGTTACAGCTAGCTCCTTGGGTCTGTTAAGTCCTCTCGGATGCATATGTTCTGGCACCATTATGGATCTGTTTGGAAGAAAATGGTTCCTATTCATAATGTTCATACCATTTGTGATTTCTTGGACAATTATCAGTTTTGCAACTAGTTTTGAAATGTTATTTGGCGGAATGTTCCTCCAAGGAATCGGTTTAGGTAAGCAATGCGCAAGATTTATTAATACTTACGTAATAATCGACACCACAGAATTTCTTCATCTTTGTTTTGATAAAATACTTTTCCATCAGGTATGTCATTTTGTGTATCTACGTACATATCAGAAATCAGTACACCAGAAAATAGAGGTGCATTGTTAGGCCTGACCGAAGTAGCTTACAATGTTGGCGTAATGTTCTGCAGCATATTACTGTACAATGTGATGTGGGACGTAGCAGCTATCTTATTTATCGTTCTATCAGCAGTATTCATGCTCTCCACATTACTCTTACCAGAATCTCCAGTATGGTTGTACAGCAAAGGAAAAAGAGACCAATCAATTAAAATACTCAGCTCTCTGAGATGTTTGGAAATCGAGAATATCACTGATGAAATACAAGATATGGAGAAAAATTGCGCAGAAGAGATGAAAACTTCATGTTGTCAAACAGTCAAAAATGTACTCAAAGCTTGGAAACCTCTACTCATAACCATAGTACTATTTGGCTTATTACAACATACCGGATATTCTATAATGATCGCTTACACCATCATGATCTTTGATCGACTAGAATTACCTTTGGAAAGTGCCAAAGTTACTATAGCGTATTCAGTGGTAGGGTTCATCGGTAGCGTAGCTACGCCATTTTTCATGCATAAAATGGGTCGGAAAGCTATCCTATCTTTGTCCTCACTTGGTATGGGAGTATGTATGGTAGTCGTAGGAGCTTACGAAGAAATATTTTATTACCAAAGTGAAAAATTATTCGCGTACATTGTACCGATAGCTTTTTACGTGTATACGTTGGCTTGTAATATTGGCGTACTTCCGATAGGCTTTATTGTTGGTGGAGAGTTATTTCCAAATGAAGTCAGAGGTATAATGAACGGATTGTACGGAGTATTCGCCTATATTTACTGGGCGGTCACGTTGAAAGTGTATCCAAAATTCATGTATACTTTTGGCATCAAAGCTGTTATTTGGGCGTTTGCTGCATCTTGTTTCATGGTTACATTATTTGGTATTTTTATTTTACCAGAAACCCGAGGTAAAACTCTCAACGAAGTACAAGAACAGTATTTTAAAAAAAAGAAAAAACAATCAGCCTGCATTGAAAAACAGGTCGAGTAGAGAATCACTCCGAGTAGATATATTAATACTTTACAGCATGAAAATGTCAAGGTTCAGAAGTTCATGTTGGTGAAACAATAGAAGTTTTTGAAAGAATTTAGTGATTCGCTGAAGACTAAAATCATCTCATTTCATTCCTCACTTCTATTCATATTCCAATGCAATGTCAAAGATCATGATGTACTATTTTACGATCACTTATTTAATGTTCGTTTATTAGTATTATTTTTTTTCAATATTACTTTTTCTGTTGAAATTGTCTCGGTCTGAAAATTTTAATACAGAAAAATGCACTACTCTACTTTTCAAGGTCAATTTGTGTATTTGATAAAATTGATCATAACAGCCAACAGGCTAGATCTAACATAGGCAAATATGGTATTTTTGAACAACCTCATTATATTAAGCTATACTTCCTTTGTAATTCGTTGTTTTTTATTATTTTTTGTTTAATAAAAGTTACCAATTTTATTTGTTTATTATTAATTATTCTTTTGATAAAATTTTGCTCATTTCTTTTCAAATTTGAGTACATACGATGTAAATAAATGAACAAAATATGCCTAAAATTCTGATCAAAGTTCCAGAGATTGTTTACCTAGAGTTGAAACTCCACCACATGAAATTCTTTGCTCCCAGCTCAGTCTTAAAAAAAATTCAAATCAGATAGTCTACGAGGAGTTGATAAGTGGATGAAAAATTATTTAAATTTTGTCAATTGCTCCACTATTAGTGATGGAAATTTTCTGAAAAACCTTGATGTTTATACATATTTTACATTTTTTGAGTTTTATTAAACCTTCCTCAGTTGAACTAAAAGAAAAAATTATAAATTATTCTAAGGCATCAACTTGAAGTCAACCACTTTCATGAGTTTGATCAAAATCACTTTCACGTGTGCGGCTACATCAACGCCTACGTCTACGTCCACACCTACGTCTACGTTTATGTTTACGTCTACGTCTACCTTTACGTCTACGTATCTACATCAACGTCTGCTTCTACGTCTACGCTTACTATGACTGCGAGGAGCGTTCGACTTGGTAACGGTAACGACTATTTTGATAACAATTTATTGGTTTTAAAAATACTATTTTAAATATGATTTTATCGTAGGAAAAAAATAATTCAATTTAGAAAGTTACAATCTTGGTAACTGTTTGATTTTGATTTACCGAATCTAGTTTTAGTCCTACCCAACCAATTTGAAGCCTCTAGAAAATTATATTTTTATACAAGATTTTCAAATGGCTCTGTATTGACTGGAAATCAACTTCGGAGGCTAAAAATTTGTGTAACGTATATCCATGCCAAATTACAGCCAGCTAGCTCAAATAGAGGAGGGGGAGATAGGCGTGGGAGAGCCTTTTCTCAGGTTCAAAAAAATTAATATCCCTATTAGGATGGGTCAAAAAAAATGTACTAAATTAATTTAATTTTTATTTATTTTTTTATTTTATTTTATTAATTTTATTAATATATAAATTTATAATGGTATATTTAATTTCAATTAAAAAGAAGCATAAAATTTTATTAATAAATAAAACATCTATATTTTTTTTAGTCATTAGCTTTGTAAATAAAATAAATTCAAAAAACAAATAAATTTTATAAATAATATTATTCGTACGATTTTGACCAAACTCACGTGGATAGTTTACTTTGAATTAAAAACCCAACATTCGAAATTTTGTGACCCAAGCCCAAAGGAGGGTGGACCTATGGGTCCTCCAAGTCACGTCATTTTCAAAAAAAAAGGTAGTTTTTCATCAGTTTTACTCCCTAAAAGTGTGTAAAACTTCGGTCAAAGTACTGAAAACATGGGATTTGAGTTTCCGCGTCTGCCTGTACCATTGGCATCTCGATCCAATACCACCTATAACAATTTACTAAGGGGTTGAAAAGTTGCAGATCGTAAAAATCCATATATTTCATTTCTCAAAAAAATGCAATAAAAGGACTCTTCACCTCAATAATAGATTGAAAAAAAATTTTCAGCCTAAAAAAGTGAATTCCAATTGAAATTTCTCAAAAGTTTTGCGTAGCAGGACAGTCAACTGAAAAATTGATTCTTAGATGTAAAAATCGAAAATTACTTGAAGATTATATCATAGGCAGTAAGAGAGAGAGAGAATACTCCCACTGCACAAATTTTATCAGTAAACATACTTGAATAGGTTTAGGTATACCATAACATAAATTTACAATTTTTATGATGAAATAAATGACGGAATTTAAGCATTAAGCGGATATGGATATAGATATGGTCACCAGTAAAGGTATTTTTATTATTTCATCATAATCACTTACAGAAGATAATTTTATTATAAATCCATTTTTAAATACGTGAAAACATATTTTATATCTCACGAGTATCACATCACTTCAGCTGCTACATTTTTCACGATTACCACGCAAAATTTCGATTAGAAAAGCTATAACTTTCATCATAACTACTTATTTCATTTCGTCATTATCGGTTGCATCATTTATTTACAAAATTTTCAACATAACAAATACCCAAGATGCGTAGGAGTATTAAAAAGTATTGAACAATTCTTCTGAAGTATTACGAATGTTTGTACAAATGTCAAGTGTCTATTAACATCCAACAATATGAGACCTTCGATCAGAATTGGGTGGAGGAAAAGGGCAAGTTTTTTTGGACTCTTAGAATGAAAATTAAAAAAAATGCATTAAAAATTTTTAAAGAAAATTTCTGAAAACCAGAAAAATGTTTACAGATATCTACAATTTTTAAATGAAATCAGTTGACATGAGTTGTTTCACCCATTCTCCTATCAGTAGTATACGAGGGGACATATATAAAAAATTAAATTATAAAATTAATGTACACAGGACTATGGAATGGGTAGGAAATGAATTTATTGTGCGAGGAAGAGCACCGTGCTGTAAAGAAGTCATGAGTTTCAGAAATGTTTACCAAAAAAAAATACATCTAACCAGGAAAAACTTGAGCAGAAAGTTTACGTCTAAAATTTCAACTAACGCACCTGTCTTTTCAATAATTTCCAAAAATCTACTTCAAATTCATATTCAGCGGGTCAAATTACCCAAATCTGAACACTTTACGCAGTCAGTGAGCTACCGGACGGAGGGGGGTCTCAACCCTTTAAGCGTCCGGGAGTTGGGAAATTGGGTGACAGTTGATGGAAGTAGGAAAAAATGAAAAGTAATGTAATGTTGGAATCGGTGACAGTTTTACCGAGAAGTCTCTTTGGATTTGTGCCCACAGAGGTTGATTTCATTTTCCAATATTTACGGTCATTTTTCGACCTTTTTATACCTAATATTTTGTAAAATTTTCATTCTCGTTTCACTCAGGATAAAGGTATACATTTAAGTTAACCAAAATATGCAACGAAATCAAAATGCAGAGGTCTACCGAAAAAAGGGGGGAGGTTCACCGCCCCAAGCGTTCCGCAATTGAAAAAATTGGGTGACAGTTGGTAGAAGTTGGAAAAAATAAAAATTAATATGGAATGTTGGAATCAGTGACGGTTTCACTGCAGAATCTTTCTGGATTTGTGCCCACAATGACCGATTTTTAGGGGTGAAAAGTTTTTAAATTTTTATTCCAACATTTTCTAATGTTTACAATCATTTTGTGACCCGTTATATCGAATGTTTTGTAAAATTTTCACCCTTGCTTCGCTCGGGTTGCACCAGTAAGATTGCATTTTCTAACGCATCAAAGGAAATTTAAATCCTGTAACTCTCTTTTCCACCTACCGAAGTCGATTGTACATTTTTGCCTCACGTTGAAATACAGATGAAAATATTTAGATATTGAGAGGAGACTTATATCAAAACTAGTCGGTACTTGACTTACATAAGAGGGAATAGTTTTAGTGCGACTAGCATTACACAAAAAAGTCATTTGAGACAATTGTCAAATGTATCAGGCCTTCTTTTCGATTTTTTAACAATTTTTTTTTTGAATATACATGCATAAACGAAAAAAAGTTACATTTTAATATAGGGTCTTATAAAGGAGGTTCATATTTGATGAAAATGTCTCTTCGGGTAAAAATAGTCCACTAAAACTATCTCTAATAATTTTTTTCGTGAAGATTTTTTTGACTTTTATTCTAATGTTGAATCGTTTTAAAGAAGGATTGAAAGTTCTACAGGAGATAGGGGACAAGAATGTTTATAGATTTCTTTTAACCCTGCTTCGCAAATAAAGTGCTCAATTACGTCTTAATTTTCAAAAAAAAGTCAAAAACGACCCACTCTAGTAGATAATTTAAGTACATTTTGCTTCAATTACGATCTCCAACAGGTTTAACATTTTTTTATTCGTAATTTCTCACAATGCAAAAGATGATGTTTTGTTCAGGACTCAGTGAAAAAGTTGAACAGAATTCATAAACAACTAAACACGGAAAAAGTACTCCAGTTTAAGTTAGGTACACAGGTACATGCACAAGTTTCATTATGTGCTGAAGTTTTGAGAGCAAATTTTTATTCTTTTTTTCATAAACTGCAAGCAGAGTTTAATAACTACTTCGTAAAAGACTATATGTAAAAGCTTGACATCAACATAGTTCAAAATAATATTATTAGTTTCTCCTGTTTTTGAAAAAGAAAAAAACGCACTGTAAAATTTGTTATCGTCGCTTATCAGTGATTTCGAACAATTTCAGCATAGTTTAGTAAAGCCTTTAAATAAAAATTATGTACGAATATCTGAATCTTTAAAATCATGTTTTAGCAGGTTGGAGTCTTCTGCCAATATTTTTCTTGGTTCTTTTAAAAAACAACTTCCAAGTAAGCATACTTTTTTGCCATTTTGAACAGTTCCAAACCAATTTTTACAAAAACTGAATCTTAAATTAGAAAAAAGATTCGTGGGGGTGTGGAATTTTTTGAAATGTCTTGAAATATGTGCAGTTCAAATTTCAAAGAATTCCATGCAGAATAGAAATAGAAATTAATTTTCAAAAATTCCGGCAAATAATTAGCGGTTTGGAATGCAGAATATGCCTTTTGATAGGTTACGGAGATCCATATTTCAATTTCACCATATTTTACAAAACTTTAAAAATGCTTCCAGAAGTATAAATTAGAAAATTACTTACTCAGTTTTGAACACGTAATGCTCTATTTTAATAATGTCTTCAAAGAAGATGGAAAGAATCACTCTTCTATAATATTTAATTTGCTAAGGTGAATTTCAGCATTGGCATAAATTGTTTTCATGTATTCCCACAGACTCTTCCAAAAGTTTACCTGGAAAAAAATTACCATCAAAAATATTTAGTCTTACGCAATGCTAAACGTTAAAGCATACGACAAATTTGGATGTACCCAGTTCTGGTCTGTGCACGAATAAATTGGTACGGCTTTCCTTCCTACCAAAATCCCCACTCACCATACTTTACTAAGAAATTTTCATTCGTAGGTACATAAAAAGGGATAAGTAAAGTAAATACTTACCTAAAAACTACCTACACACATTACCTACGAAAGTGACAAGATAATATCAGATACTGAACAACTCATATAAATAGAGGTGCTAAACGTGAATTTGAGTTAATTCTGAATTAAAGTTTTACAATTAAATTGTATCCATTTTCAAGCAGATTTTGTTTACCGTGGAAAAAAATAATCTGTTCAAAATTTTAAACAATTTTTGGTGTACTTTCTTAGCGTTCAAAGTAATGGGAAGTTAATAGTGCTTATTTTTATATTTCATGACAAATATTTGGAATGACTATTAATAAAAAAATGAAGTCTCCACTACGGATTACAGGTTTTACCAAAGAAGTAAGTATTATAATAAGAAAATGTACAGTTCAATGCTTGGGCTCATATGCTTTTTTAATTTTTTTTTCTAAACGTAAAACTCAAAATACCAAATTCAATTTCAAATATACATCGTCAGCAAGAAATGGTAAAAAATAAACACAGCATCCGCTTAAGCCTTTAAACTTCATCGTATTTATTTGATCAATAGAAAAATTAAATAGTTGAGATCTTGATCAGCATATAAACTTTTATTTAACGTTGGGGTATCTAGCATACAAGCTAGTAAGAGGAAAGAATGATTTTCAATAAAAAAAAAATAACTCTGTAAAAACTTATTGCACTATTGAAATTTTTTTTCAGAAATATCATTCAGTGTGAAACTTTCTCAAAATTAGATGCATCACTTTATTTTGTAAAATTAATTCATCCTCTTGTTCACATATAAATTTGCTTTCGAGCAAAATATTTGCAACACGAATTCGAATAAAATTTTAAAATCCAAACATAAACAGGATTAATTTGTAATTTTTGTCTGCTTCAGGTTACATACACATTGATTACTTTGTCCGCTTACATTTTCGTTGGAATTAGTAGAGCTTACTTGGCATTTTTATTTCATCAGTTAGACTTTCCAGAATCCCGGATCAATGTCGATGTTGAACAAAAATCATGGATTGGTATGTTTCAAATTGCTTATAAACTTTGTCAAGGGAAAACTCGACAATACTTCAAACCCCTTCAACACATAAATGGTTTAAAAAATAGGGTGCGTTGTTTCAAGATTTTTTTTAAAAAATCTAAAAGTAATAGTGCTATTGAGCACAATAGTTGCTGAATAAAATGAAATAATAGGAGTGGTAAAACTTTAACCCTTCTACCCATGCAGAAATATTATTCCGACATTTAAATGAAACAAAACTTGAAAATTTTTTAAAACAATTTTACCAGAAATAGCTCTGATAGGGCTGCATGAAAAAATTTAAAATTAAAAAAATAATTTAGAAAACTTGTTTTAAGAAATCAGTACATTAAATTCTATCAAACCCATGGAAGATAATGTTCAACTCCCAACTTCTACTCCAACAGGGACAGGGGCGGCAACTTGGGTGTGGCATATGGAATTTTCAAACTCTTTTGAGACATGCGAGGTTTTTCCTCTATTCCTTATTAAGAAATTAAAAATCATTACAATGCAATAAGAAACACCAAAAATATTTGTCACACCGGGTAACCCTACACTGAAAAAATTGAAAATATAAATTTAACAAAGTAAGATCGATATAGGCCTAAAAAATTTTAAGATGAATTAACTATAAACAAAATAATTAATTTTCGATCAAAAGTAATAAACACAGGGTAACGACTTCTGTTATGCATAGGTGGCTTCAAGAGGGACAGGTGGTAAAGCCCCTCTGTTTAGAAAGTTATTCCATGTATCATGAATATGTAACAATTGACTGAAAATTTTTTGAAACCAACTGAATTGAAAAAAAAGTTAAGTAAAAATGAAAATTAATGAAAATATTAAAATTTTAATATTTTTGAACAATTCTCCTAAAAACCTTGATATTTTTTCTTGGAAAACCTACAAAATTGAAGCTAACACTTCGAGAAATACATCTTTTTTCCATTGAAAATCAATTTTTTTTTTCAAAATTTCTCCCTCGCCTCGATCCGGCATTCATACATTTTCATTTTACACCAAAAATTAAGCTTCCCACCATCTCCCCTGATTCCTCACAACAAAAACCTTTTTAAATAATTCAAATTTAAATATTCATTCGATTTCTTTTTGTTTACCATCCTAGGGGCTCAACTCCTATCAAATCAAATCACCAAACTTCACCTATCTTGCTGTGATAGAGGAAAAGTGATAAAAGGTTTTTATGGCTGTATTTTTGATGTCAATTATATACTGCCTGAGTGATAGAAGACACAACGTTTCTCTGCCTCCGCATTAAAAAAGTTTAATTTTAACTAATAAAATTACATTGCAGTCATAAATTTGCAAAAATGGTGACTTTTTTATAAAACAAAAATTTTAAACTCTCATTTCATTGTTATTAAAACTTTGGGACGTAAGAAAAAAGTATACAACTATCACTTCATCATACAGAAATAGTCTTGTTTACACCACGCACACTTCATTAAAAAAAAATTGGACCTCACTCCATTATAGGAGGACGATGTGACCCATTTCCCCATCAGAGACATTCCTAACTGTGATATTAATATGTGAACCTTCATAGTTAATAATCATTGGTGATGGAATTTTATAGTTTTTAGACATAACTAGAATAAATCGTGTTACAGCCAGCTCCTTAGGTGTGCTAAGTCCAATTGGATGTTTATGCTCCGGCACCATTATGGACTTTTTTGGAAGAAGATTGTTTCTATTCGTTATGTTTATACCAATCATTATTTCATGGATCATCATCAGTTTTGCGACTACCTTTGAAATATTGTTTGGTGGAATGATCTTCCAAGGACTAGGCTTAGGTATATTACTACGTTGGACAACGACATACACAAAACAGGTATCCGAGCGTTACGCGTGTGTATTGATTACTTCACAAAATGTATAATTTTTTTTGGCAGGCATGACTTTTTGTGTATCTACGTATGTATCAGAAATCAGCACACCACAAAATAGAGGCGCATTGCTAGGCCTCACTGAAGTAGCTTACAATATTGGCGTGATGTTCTGCAGCATATTACTCTACAATGTTATGTGGAATGTTGCAGCGATTGTATTCGTCGCATTATCAACAATTTTCATGCTCTCCACTTTATTCCTACCAGAATCTCCAATATGGTTATACAGCAAAGGGAAAAAAGAAGAATCTATTAAAACACTAAGCTCTCTAAGATGTTTGGAAATTGATAATATCTCCGATGAAATACAAGATATGGACAAACATTGCGCCGAAGAAGCGAAAACTTCTTGCTGGGAAACCTTCAAAAATGTATTTAAGGCTTGGAAACCACTCCTCATAACTATCGCCTTATATACTCTACTACAACATACCGGTTATTCTATAGTGATCGCTTATACAATCATGATCTTTGATAGTTTGAAGTTACCAATGAGTAGCGCCAAATTTACCATAGTGTATTCAGTGGTTGGTTTTATCGGTAGCGTAGCTACACCATTTTTCATGCATAAAATGGGTCGTAAAACAATCCTATCGCTGTCTTCACTCGGTATGGGAATATGTATGGTGATTGTAGGAGTATACGAAGAAATATTTTACTATCAAAGTGAAAAATTATTCGCGTACATTGTACCGTTGGCTTTTTACGTGTACACGTTGGCTTGCAATATAGGGGTACTTCCGATAGGATTCATTGTTGGAGGTGAACTGTTTCCAAATGAAGTCAGAGGCATAATGAATGGACTGTATGGAGTTTTCGCCTATGTGTATTGGGCTCTTGCATTGAAAGTGTATCCAAAATTCATGTTTACTTTTGGTATCAAAGTAGCTATATGGGCATTTGCTGCATCATGTTTTATGGTTACCTTATTTGGAATGTTTGTGTTGCCAGAAACAAAAGGTAAGACACTGAACGAGGTACAAGAACAATATTTTAAAAAAAAGAAAAGAAAATCGAATTTGGTTGAACTGCAACTTGAACAGAGAAAATAGAGATGAGGTATTCTACTCTTTCCTTATATTCTCTTCATTAGTCAAAGATCACGATATGATTATTCATAATCCAGCTGTCTTTTAGTGCCGTAGAAAAAGTGTAAAAAAGGAAGTAAACTTCGACAAAATTGTTAGGGAAGGATTTTTTGTCTCATCGTACTCGTGAATGTCGTGGAACCCTGGCCTCCGAAAGTAGCATTGCAGTAAAATTTGCAAGTAATACATCAAAGAGCATTGAAATTTTATGTTGATTACAAATATTCTACTTAAAATATCGACACTTTCTTTAATCCCCTAATTTTTAGAGGCTGCAGTGTCACTAACTCTTTTTCAAAGAGCATGGTCATTTAAGAATGGTGAATCGGTTTCTGGGTGAAATTTTCAAACTATCCGATGCAAGTTGGTCTCCAAGGTCTGAAAAGTCGCCGTTAAAAATTTTGGACTCCTACTTCTCAACTGATCTTTGCTATACCTCTCAATATGCGGTTATATGTATTATCTACTCTGCTCAACTAAATTATTTCATATGAAGGGTCAGTGATGAAGCAGGGGTCTAGAAATTTTACCGATGACTTTTCAGACCTTCGGTACCAACTTACGCTTGATAGTGTGAAAATCATAGCCGGAGGTTGATTCTTCATTCTTAACTGATCATGCTTTTTGAAAAATAACAGTTTTTTAAACTTTGAGCCCCAAAAATTAAGGTTTTTAATCAAGTGTCGATATTTTAAGTGGAATATTTACAATCAACACAAAATTTCAATGCTCTTCGACACCTCACTTGCGATTTTACAATTAAATATTTCAGGGGATCAGAGCTTCATAAAAAGCAGGAAAAAGGGGAGATGAAGTAGCAGGATTTTTGAGGATTTAGGATTCGTTTAATAACTCACCTTTAAGAGTACGATGAGCCAAAAAACCTTCCCTAATCACTTTGACTAGGTATATTGTTAATTCTACTGCACTAATCGTTTATGTGTTGAATATTTATGTGATTTTTTATAGGTAAATGAAATTATATGTTTAAATACCCACAAAATCTCGGTTTCACATTTATTTTTTGATTAATTTTGTATAGAAAAGTTCAGCACTTTTTAGCTTACAATAAATCTCTTCCAACTTCGTCTCTATTTACAAATTTCAAATGATTCTTTGAGAAAACTCGTTTGAAATCTTGGTAAAAATTTGTCTGATTTTCATAAAATATCAGACTGATTGGAGTTTAAGAAGTTTGTACATATCTTAAAGTAAGCTATATTTGGTTAGAAAAATTGAAAGGTACAATTAAAACCTCCATTGAAGCTATATTTCAAATTTTAGCTCACTATCTAAATTAAAGGGTAGTTTGAGAGAGTAACCAATTAAAGAAAAGAAAGAAACTGCTTAATAATCTGTAGAGGGATAATTTTTGGATATGACCCACAACTTTTGATTCCATAGCAATTGGTTCAAAAACGAACAACATTTGTGATTTTTGTCTTTCAGCACCTCCTCGTCAAATATAAATATAACAGAATTCTGACTTCCAACTGATTCTGTCAATACAACCTCCTCCACATAAGTCATACGACCACTGATCCATGGTGTAATAATTTTTATTTTTATTTATTTTTGAAAAACTTGATGACGTCGCAAACATAGATAATACAGCTTTAAAATAGATCTATCACAATGTGAACTTCAAAAGTTTCTCAGTCAAGGTGAATCTTTTCACTATCAGCACCAGTCATCAGATCTTTACTATTAAAAACTGACGCATAAGGCTACCTATGCTCAGAAAATCACACAATGATACACACACCTAATACAAAACTCAATTAGATACGATTTCAAATCGTTTTACAACTAGTTCTCCCTTCCTAATTTGAAGATTTATAATTTTACATTCACGATAGTAGTGTACGGTACACTTGTAATTCGCAAATTGAAAATACTTACTCTCAAAACGATAAGATAAAAACTTGAATCAATAACGACAAAAAAATCAGCTTGCAATTCAAAAAAAACATAAATGAGTATCGAACAGTGGATTCGTATGCTTATTCCGCAGGCACATGTGTGCGTTTTCAGCAGTGCAGAAGTGTACTTTATTGCAAATCAAATATATCTTCATGAAAATAGGATAAAATGAAGTTTCAGTTCGGTGCCACAGGTCTTCTAAAAGAAGTAAGTACCTAGACTACCTACGCTACCCAATATCTAATTTGAAACCAACTTTAGCTTTTATTGACGTGGAAAATATGTATTTGTAATCATAGGCGAGCTTCACTCTGATTGCTTTAATCATTTATATGTATGGTGGAATAGGAAGAAGTTACACGGTATTCTTGTTCCACCAATTAGATCTTCCAGAATCTGAAATCATCGTAAACGCAGAACAAAAATCTTGGATTGGTACGAATAAGTTTCTTTTAATTTTTATCTTTACTGATAAAGACCCACAGCTTCGCAATACTTTTTTTCCAACAGGTAGCTCGTTAGGTATTTTATCTCCAATAGGATGCGTACTTTCTGGCGTCCTAATGGATTTATTAGGAAGGAAATTATATTTCTTCGTAATGTTTATACCTCAGGTAATTTCATGGGCAATCATTGCTTTGGCAACCAGCTATGAAATGATTCTTTGTGGAATGGCTATTCAAGGTTTCGGTTTAGGTAGGTACCTACTACCTAGTATACAAAAATCATTTAAATCAGCATACTTTCTGATTGAATAACAGCTCCCGGTGTACTATAATTCACAGGAATGGGGTTTTGTGCCAGCACATACATATCAGAAATTACATCGCCATCACACAGAGGTGTTTTTCTCGGTCTAATAACAGTATTCTACAACTTGGGTGCAGCATTATGTAACATTTTGATGTATTTTGTCACATGGACAACCGCAGCTTGGATATATGGGATTCTTTCGCTAATTTTCACCTTTTCGATGTTATTACTACCAGAATCTCCGGCATGGCTTTACAGCAAAGGTAGAAAAGAAACTGCCATCAAAGCTCTGTGTTCACTTCGATGCTCGAATGCAGCCGAAATCAAAAACGAAATAGATGATATGGAGAAGTCAGCAACCAATACGAATGCATCAAAAATATCCATTATTAAGATTATTAAAAAAATATTAGGTGCATGGAAACCTTTACTCATTGTTGCTGCATTACAATGTATAATGCAGCATACAGGTTACGCTATTATGTTTAGCTATACAATTTTAATCTTTGATCGATTACGATTACCAGTTGATTCGTCAAAATTTGCCGTTTGGTATTCAATTGTTGGTGTTTTTGGTGCTGCAATCGCTCCTTATGTAATGCATAAGATGAAACGTAGACCACTTCTGTTTGCATCCTCTAGCATCATGGGAGTGTGCACTGTAATAATTGGTATCTATGAAGAAATATTCTACAATCGTAATGAAAAATTATTTCCTCACATCGTATCGGTGTCTTTTTGCATATATATATTGGCTTGCAACGCTGGAGTTCTAATAATTGCCTACAGTGTTGGTAGCGAGGTATTTCCTAATGAAATACGGGGTGTTATGAATGGTCTGTATGGAGTGGTTACGTTTACCTATTGGACTGCTACAATGAAATTTTACCCGACTTTGATAAATAATTTCGATATTAAAATTATCATTTGGTCTTTCGCTGCTTTCAGCTTCGCAATCGCTTTATATAGTTGTTTTATTTTACCGGAGACCAAAGGTATGACCTTGAATGAAGTACAGGAAAAGTATTTTCAAAACAAACACAAAAAACATGCTGACAAAGAAATCGAAAAATATTAATTACAATGATTAGTGTTCAATAGTTGTCAAATGACCGCAAAGTAACATGTAAAAAGTGTAACCCTCAAGGTTCAAATTTTCCCAACACATTTGGCTTAGTTTTGATTTCCTAGCATATACACACCTTCAAAACGACTTAAAAAAAATGTGTTTCCATTTTGTGATGTAGGCTCATTTTTGGATATGTTATACCTACAACTATCACTTTTTTTTATTGATTTCTTTGAAAACAAACAATTTTGAGATTTTTTTCACTTTCCACTAATCGGAAAACATGACTGAATTTTCACACCAAGTCATTCCCACTAGTATGAATTTAATCTGTTTACAATCAAAGTTTACTGATAAGAAATGAGTGATTTTGGTCGATAACAAACCAGGTGAATGATTTAGTTTTCGAGAAAAAAATAATAATAATACTTGGTACCTACTCTCTTTGAATGCAAAGAGTAAAGATCGAAAGAATGTATGCTTTGATATTTTAAACGTAGTTGGTACAATTTTTTTCTCTGTTCTTTACCTGATTTTTGTTACCTAAAAAATTTTCTACTTTTTTCCCGAAATTTGGCCATTTCCTTGTTTTTTTTTCTAGCCAATTTTTTTACATTGATATTTAAGCGTGATTCTTTTGACAGAGCTTAGAATTGCATAACTGCATAAGTTGGAACTTATTAACATAAATTATAGAGGGTTAAACATTATTTGAAACTCAAACTACAAAGTCTAGGTTTATTGCTTTGATTTCCCTCAACTTTTCAACATATAATCATAAAATCAAATCAAAACCAGAACAATTCGGATTTTGATGGTCCAATGTTGGCAGCCCATTATTGATGGTCAACTGTAGAATGTGCCATTAAACTTCTTTTGATGATAATAAATAGGTACATGGTATGCCTAATTATGGTCTTAATGGTGTTCTAGAACCCTAAAACAGATTCTGTTGATTTTTTCTCATTTCTTGAGTTGTCACCAAAGTTGAATGAATTGTAACAGACTGATTCTTTCAACAATATCACAGAAAAAAACAAACTTTAATAAGAATCAATATGGACATGCTTTCGATAAATACAATTTTTTTTGAATAAAATAGCAATGTTCTGAAGTATTTGTTTTATCATTTCGAACTATCGAGAAGTACTTTCGTTCCACCTTCACCTTTTTTTAAAAAAAAACTTGATCATGTTGGTATCCATAAATTTTACGATACATCGTACAAACAACCATCAATTGAGCAGATGATTTGGTCTATCAATACAGATAATGCAACTTGAAACATTGTATGATTATGAACATTAACTTCAAAATTTTCTGTGTCGAGGTAAATCTTTTCGTAATTAGAGCCACTTTTCACATGCAGCTTTGGTATTAAATTATCTATTGCATAACGCAACTTACACAAAAAAATTACGATTACATTCCTACCAAATAGAAAACCGAAGATTTAAGTATATACCTTTTATATATGATTTTACATGCATGGTGGAGGTGTACAACACACTCGTAATTCACGAATTGAAAATACCTGCTCTAAAATGATAAGATAAAAACCTAAATCAACACCAACTTACAACTCTGAAAAAAATTAATGAGAATTCAATAGTACATTTGTACATGCTTATCTCACTGGTTGAGTGAATTTTCATTAGCATAGAAGCGTACCCCATTGTAACTGGAATATATATCTCCATAAGACAAAATGAAGTTTCAATTTAGTGCCACTGGTTTCTTAAAAGAAGTAAGAATCCACTTCAGAATCAAGTTGAATTTTTATTTACATTAAAACAATTTGTTTATGTGCAGGTGAGCTTTACTCTGATCGCCTTGATCATTTATATGTATGTTGGGATAGGAAGAAGCTACATGGTATTCTTGTTCCATCAATTAGATCTTCCTGGGTCTCGGATCATTCTAGACGAAGAACAAAAATCTTGGATTGGTACAAATACGTAACTATTTTCTAAGTTTTATTTTTGAAAGCAGTGACTCGTGGTTACATAATTTTTTTTTTCAATAGGTAGCTCGTTAGGCATTTTATCTCCAATAGGATGTGTACTTTCTGGTGTACTAATGGATTTATTAGGAAGGAAATTGTACTTCTTTGCCATGTTCATACCTCAGATAATCTCATGGATACTTATCGCTTTGGCAACTAGCTACGAAATGCTTTTTTGTGGAATGACTGTTCAAGGCTTCGGTTTAGGTAGAATATAAAAGTAATTTTAATTAATATTACTTCTTATAAAGACCTAAATAACACGTATCTGGATACGCGCACCTACCATAATTTACAGGTATGGGATTTTGTGCCAGCACATACATATCAGAAATTACGTCGCCATCACGCAGAGGTGCTCTTCTAGGTCTGATAGCAGTATTCTACAACTTGGGTCCAGCATTATCCAACACACTGATGTATTTCGTGGCATGGACAACCGCAGCTTGGATATACGGATTTCTCTCTATACTTTTCATGTTCTCCATGTTATTATTGCCCGAATCTCCAGCATGGCTTTACAGCAAAGGTAAAAAAGAAATTGCCATCAGAGCATTTTGCTCACTTCGATGCTCAAATGAAATCGAGATCAAAAACGAAATAGACGATATGGAGAAGTCCGCGACAAATGCAAATGTTTCGAAAACAACACTTATCGGGCTACTTAAAAAAATGTTAGGTGCATGGAAACCTTTACTCATTGTTGGCGCGTTACAATGTATAATGCAGCATACAGGCTACGCTATTATGTTTAGCTATACAATTTTAATCTTCGATCGATTACGTGTACCAATTGATTCGTCAAAATTTGCAATTTGGTACTCAATAGTGGGTGTAATCGGTGCTGTAATCGCTCCTTATGTTATGCACAAGATGAAACGTAGGGCACTTCTGTTTGTATCATCCAGCATCATGGGATTATGCACGATAGTAATTGGTACCTACGAAGAAATTTTCTATCATCGAGATGAAAAATTATTTCCACACGTTGTATCAGTGTCTTTTTATGTGTATGTATTGGCTTGTAATGCTGGAGTAATAATGATCGCCTATAGTGTTGGTAGTGAGGTATTTCCTAATGAAGTGCGAGGTGCTATGAATGGTTTGTACGGTGTACTTACATACATTTATTGGTCCATTACTCTCAAGTTTTATCCTACTTTGGTAAATATTTTCGATATAAAAATTATCATATGGTCTTTCGCTGCGTTCAGTTTCGCAGTCGCATTGTATAGTTATTTTATATTACCAGAGACTAAAGGTATGACTTTAAATGAAGTACAAGAAAAGTATTTCCCAAAAAAACAAATAAAACCAAGTAAAGGAAAAAATGAAGAATGTTAGTTTTCAACTGTTTTCAATTATACATTATACAATTTTTAAAATTTGACTTGAAAAAATTTATTCAACTTTCAACAATTCGTAATTAAATAAAAATAAACAACGCTTTTATTTTATATTTTTGATTTGATGATTTTCCTATGGCCGGATTCAGGTAGGCCTATACTTAATTATGACTTATGGATTGCAGTACTTGAAATTAACCTCACAGTCTGCAATGTTCAACGGACATATGGTAGAATGAAGAATGAACATGGAAAAAGACAGAGAAAATGAAAGGCATAATTAACGATTCAGTTTCAAATGTGAATGAATAACACAATTTTTCATTCACAAAAGTTGAATGACAATTTTTTTTGAAATCTCTCCCTCTTCTCCTTACACAGATGTTATCAAGATATGTACAATCTCGAGGAACAGTTTATTTTACAATTAGAGGTCGGCTAACGTTACCCGATTTTGGTAGAAACACACTAATCATTTTTTTCCTTACAACTTTTGTATTATTGACAATTAGCACTGGAGAGAAATTATATCTGAAGATGGGAGATTAACTCAACTCTTTCAGTGTATGTCATCCTCACTATTAGGTGGAAAAAATTGTCCGATGAAAAAACACGATTTTTAATGTTCTGCAGCCAGTATTTAAAGTCTCTTTCGCATCTCAATGTTTTGAATATGTGAAATATTAGAAAATTCAAGTTGTTTCTTCCTGTAAATTGTTTTCAACGCGTTGAAAAATAAAAAGAAGTACCTATGAGAAAAATTTTAAATGTAAGTTGTAGAGCTCTAAAAATGAGTACCAATTATGTTGTACAGATTTTTTTCTTCTTCGCAGTAGAGAAGTGATGGGTTTGTGCTTCCATCAGCCAGTTTTTAACCCCCATCAAAGTTTACGGAAAGCAGATATTTCACATACAGGTGGTGTGGAGTATGTATTTCAATAGTCCCGAGCCTCCCTTAAAATTCATGCATATTTTGACGTAGTTAACAAAAATGTAAAAAATTGTTTCTTTCCTATCAACTACTGGCAAATTATCTTAATTGGTACAATATTTTTCTCCATTTTTATATATTGATGGCCACCTAAAAAAAAATTGCCGAGAAATTTTTTTGACACTCAACTCTTTTGTGAAACATAATCCAACTAGAAAATACGAAAAAAAAATTACTGCTAATATTTATAAACTCAAAAATGTAAAATAGACTATTAGAGGGGATAAAATTTGGAAAAAATAAAAAAATTGCTGCTAATATTATTTATAAATTCAAAAATGTAAAACAAGACCGTAAAAGTCTACAAATATAATTATAATTCGTTAGTTCATTCTATTCGTATACTAAGCAATAGACGTCTTGCTTATAACACAGGATAACGAACATTGTCCCTACTATTATATGTTGTAGAATTGTAGGTACTGGCGGGTGTTGGTGGGAATGAGAAGGAGAATGCGCCAAGTTTTGGGTACAAGTTTGCGCAAGTGTTCGTCGAATTACTTATGTGCTAATAAATGATGCAACAATACACTAAGTTTCGTCCATTAAAAAAATTTCATAATTTACATTGCTTACACTCAATCTTACCTCACACAGTGGATTGTCAAGAGCTGACCAACAATAGCGGACCATTTGGATCGTCAACTCTTGATGGTCCAGATTGTGCATAGGAGCTGGGACATGAGGACATAAGTAATTTTTGAACATTTCCATCTACACAAATGGTCTCAAAAATCTGCCCAATTCACTTTTAGGAGAGTTTTCCTTGCGCAGTGCTTCCCACTGTTATGTAAGACCGTCTTCGTTCCTCAAAGTGGGGGGGGGGCACTGTTTAAACAATTACAACTTTTTCAAGGGGTAGGTTCGTTATGTTAAAAAAAAATCGAAAAATTTATTCAGACAAATATTTCAGAGCGTTAAAAGACAAACACTTTCGTTTTTTTTTAAATTTTTTCCCAAGTGGTCATGAAGTGCACCTGTAACGAAAAGGAAAAAAATCACACTTATAAATTCCTGCTGAAATAAATAATTCACACCTATGCGAGTCAGGTATAAAATCTATTGAGCCAAAAACTGAAGGAGCCTTACACAGAGGTTTTTGTGGTCGCAGATTTCGATTTTGACAATCATTTGAGCGTTGGACCCAAACTTGACACCCAAAGGCGAGATTCGTGTCGATTTGCGAGATCTAAAATCTGCTGTTCTAGGTGTATGAAAGTTTTTAGCTTTTCAACCATAGGCTCCAAAACGGGGTGTTCAAATTTCAAAATTTTGTAGAATACACACAAATGGGTATCGGATTTGCTTTATGGGTTCTTAAATTAATGTTTTTGGATTTTGAAACTATTAAGGTCTGAGACAGTTTTGGAACTTCGTCAATCGATATCAATGTCCAAAATTTGGTAAGTTTTTCTGAAAATTTTTTTTACAGCTTCAATTCTTCTGAAATTTTCCATGCTTTATTAAAAACTACTAAACTGGTTCAAAAACTGGAAAATTCAGAAAAATCACTTCAATGTGCACCAATAAAAACTGAAATTATAACATATGCCTTTTTCATTTGATTTTTTTAAAAGAAGAAACAAGTTTTGTATTTTTTGAGACATCCAGTATGTGGGTTAAAATTTTTTATCATCCTAGTTGAAAGCCCCCACCACAAGCCATAGGTACAGGTACAACACGGTTTGGATTATTTCACTAACTTTAATCAGTAAAAAATGAAACGCACTTATCACTTATACTGAAACATATACATTACTAGTATGTACCGTATAATTTTTCAAAGCTCAAATTATCAACTGTATTACCTTGTAAGTACCTACATTCATTTAAACGTACTTACATATCCATATACGGCGCGTATCAGTATAAAATTACAATTCTTTTTGTAGACAAAGAAAGTTCTGTTTCGATTTTATTTTCAGATATTACATCATACCTATTTTTAAAAATTGATTTCGTAAAGACTTCAATGCGTGTGAAAAAAATATTACTACGTATCAATCGACATGTGTAATAGTTTTGAAGATAAAATAACATTTAAGGTACGTTTTAAAAATGTTGGATATAAAATTTATAATAATTTTTGTCTATAAGGCTGCATGCAAAAGTTTCAAAGCCAAATAAATTTGCGTTTTGAAATATTTCTCAACTCTTGAATGACTTTCAACGTCAAATTATACCCATGCAGAGTTGAACGACCATTCAAATATATGTACACTTACCAATTCACCAACAGCGAATTCAAATATCAGTGTCATTACCGAACATGTAGCCCATATAGGTATTTTAAGAAAGAACCTTTAAAATATACTCGATAAACCTAATTATGTAGTTTGAAATAATTACTAGTCTGTTATACTCGAAGATTTGGTTTATCATCTAGAAACGAATCAATTCAACTCTGATAATTTTACCACCAAATAAATGTTCATCAATTGATAAGAAATTTCAAATAATACGGTAGATTTACTGCAGTAGCTTTAACTTCGATACTATGATCGATTTAACCTTATGTGTCAAGTCACAGTTCAAACATATTGAACTTGGAATAAATTCAAAATGACGTATCTAAGCCTAAGAAGAATCTTGGCTCAGCATCAACCCAAACATGAACAGTTGTTGATAAATTGAATACGTGAAATCACCGCAAAAGACGAATGTTTCGATTTCATTAAACTGTAACTTTATTCACATTACAATGTACCTACATACGTACGTATTTTTGAATGAAGATGCATTGACTAACTAGCGTATTTAAAGACGTAAGTAAAGTACACAGCTGTACTAACATCTTTAAAAAAAAATCAACGCGTTCCTAACCAGTAGGCTTAGGATAACATTAGACAGTATTTTAGGCATTTTACATATGTATGGTACATATCATTCATTGGTCAACAATGAACTTCATCCTAACATAAATTCCATAAATATTTTGTAAATTACGAGAATTGTTCTCAAGTAGCGATTGCATCATAAAATAGAAACACCCTCGACACGATAAGATAATTCTAACACTCATAAAAACGTAAATAGATAACATTGCGAACCGGTAAATTTCGTAAAAGATCATTTAGTTGCAGAAAACCTATCAGATTTGACGTACGTTTCTCATGGAACAAAAATTTTGTAATTCTGTGTTTAAAAAATGAATTTAAAATTTCACGTGTCTGGTTTATTCAAAGAAGTAAGTGCACGTATGCTTCGCGTATCGTAGCAATTATCACCTATATTATATTTACTTACATATATTTTATTTCTAACCATGTTCGCAGGTGAGTTTTTCACTCATCGTTTATCAAGCTTTATTATCCATCGGATATGGTAGAAGCTACGTCGTGTTTTTATTCCACCAATTAGATCAACCGAACTCTCAAATCATTCTTGATGTCGAGCAAAAGTCACGTATTGGTAATCTTTATGTTTTTTATTAACATTGAAAAATCTTTAACATCGCATTCTACAGTTGACCATCAAAATCTGGACAGTCAAAATCAGAATTGTTCAGATTTTGATGGACTGGATGTAGATGGTCGTCACATTGATAATCAACTGTTTTGGGTTGTTAACATCTTGGATCGTAAACAGGTAGATTATGTTCGACAAAAAAGTCAATTGTGGTGAAAAAAATGCCGAGCAATTTTTAAACTTCCTAATGTTAAAAAGAAATCACGATTCGTTAAAAATTCTTTCACTTCAGATAAAATTTGAACTTATTCTGAAACCAGGGAATTGATATTTTAAAGAAATTAAAAAATTTGCTTTGAATTTTTTCCCCTAACATTCAAGCTGACGTACAAGATGTCGGTGGTCTAGATATTGATGGTCAAGTGTTGATGGATCCGGACCATCAAGAGTCAACACTTCAAATCGTGGTGGTGCGGGCGTTGATGGTTCACTATTGTTGGTCAACACTTGATGGCCCACTGTTGACTACCAACTCCTAATGATCAAGTGTTGACAAGTCCGTTCCATCCACAGTTTTATTATGTTTGATAAAAAAGTTGAGGGTTATAAAAAAAATTCCAAGCAATTTTTCAGAATTTTGAATGTTAAAAAACATCACTGATGAAATTTGGACTTATGCTGGAGCAAGGAAAGGTGGTAAAATGCTCACAAGCTTAGGATTATATGTTTCTGGTTCATCAAATGATATGTAGTTGGATTATATCAGATAAAAAGTTGAAATACCAATACTTGATAAAAAAAAATCAATCACGTTCACAAATTTAGGGTAGGAACGCTCTAATAGCCTGATTTTGGTCAGATTTATGCGAGGAACAAACTCAAAAAATAAGAAAAAAAGCTCAAAAAACCACATTGTTGATGCTGTGAGGGGATGTAATCGAGCTAAAATGTCGACACTCCCAAAAAGGCATAGCTAGGCTACCTACTGAATGTACATATCTAATTTCATGTTTCTAGCTGAATTTGGAGGAGAGTTATGTACAGGACCGTAGCAACGGAAGTATGGGGGAAGGGGGTGTGAGTTCCCCCATGCGGAAAAAGCGCGAATTTTTCAGGAAAATTGAGAAGCGTTCGAAAATTTTCTATTCGTAAAATTATGACGAATACTAACGTCCGAACAAATCGTTAATATTCTTCATAATTTTTCAAACGTCGAATTCCCGAACACTTTATTTATACTTTTCATAATTTTCCAAATGACAATTTTCCGAACACTTCGTTAGTATACTTCATTTTTTTCCGCCATTGGAAATTCGATATTTGGAAAATAATTAATAAAATGAAACACGACATCTAATTGTTTTTGGATGAAAATAAGGCAATCGATGAGAGGAAAGTGTGTGAGCCACCCTCCCCCCCCTCAAGGAGAAAGTTGCAAGTTATTCGAAAAAATTTCAAGCTATTCGAAAAAATTTGAAAAAAATGAAAATTTGGCATTTGGTAAATTTTGAAGAATGTTGGGAAAGATGCGTTAAAATACAAATGTTCAAGCTTTCTGTTCATATTTTCTAAAAAAATTTCCCACGCTCTGCTCGGGCTAGATTAGAAGTCAAATGTGATCACTGAACTCAATAAACTAGTAGAAACTGAAAACCTTTTTTTCCACATGAAATCTAGAAAAAAGTCATTTATGTCATTGTTAAAAAATTTGCCTATCTTCTACTCCAGTAAACGCTCCCAGATACACCAATTTATTTATTTTTTCAAATGTTGATGTAAAAAATCACCAAAAATTTGATTTATTCGAAAAAATGAGCTCGTTCATTCGGCAAAATTAGTCTGCCCATCCTCCTCCCCCCCCCCCCAATAAAGTTGTTCGCTACGGCCCTGCTTATGTGAGGAACACTCAAAAAAATAAGAAAAACCGACCAAAAAACCACATTTATGGGACAGTGAGGGAATGTAGCGGTACTGAAAAGTCGAGACCCCCAAAAAGCACATTCACGGTCTGTACTTAATGTGTATATCAAATTTAAACTTCCTAGCTCAATTTGGTGGGAAGGTAGGGGAGGGCGTGCCATTTTTCAAGGTCAAAAAGGGGAAACCCTTCATATCTTCCCTTCTGATTAATTTGAGGAGTTGATTTTTGGATTTGTTATACAATTTTTGATTCTCTATCAATTGATTTAAAAATGAACGATTTTTGTGTTTTTGGCCCTTCAGCACCCCCTCCCCCAAATTGGAGCATAACTGAATTTCGACCCAAGATCATCTCCACTTATATATATATTTAATCCGCCGCAAAACTGAGCTGTTTGATCGAATTAGAGCGATTTTGGTCAGTATTGTGTAGGGTAAATAAGTTTGGGTTCAGGAAAAAAAAATAAAAATCTGGCATGACCAAAAATGATTTTAATAGTCTTCTAGGGACCCAAAAACGGATTTTGTTGGTATCTGCCCCCCTTGGAACCGCCGTAGGTTGATAGACTGTAATAGCCTAGTTTTAATTGACAATAATACAGAAAATCAGGCTAATAAAAGTGAAAACGAAGTGAAGAGAAAAGTAATGGTTGTTTTTATAATTTCATGTTGAAATGTTGAGGAAAATAAAAAAATAAGCCTTGATTTCGTAGTTTAAGTTTCAAGTGATGTTTAACTCTATAATCTTATATTAAAATGTTTGAATTTATGCAGTTATGAAATTGTAAATTTTGTAAAAAGGATCACACTTGAATGTCAAAGTAAAAAAATTGCCTAAAAATACAAGGGAATGGCCCAGTTTTGCTGAAAAATTGGAAGAAAATTTTTTAGGTGATAGGAATTGGATAAAAAACGAAGAGAAAATTGTACGAACTACGTTTAAAATATCAAAACTTACATTCTTTTGGTGTTTACTCATTGCGTGCAAAGAATACTAATTACCAATTCGAAAATATATCTATAGGTGACTAGTTATTTGTCATTTCATCGACCAATATTAATCTCCATTTTTCTTTACTTCCGCAGCCAGCTCAATCGGAATCCTATCTCCAATAGGATGTATTCTTTCTGGAACTTTGATGGATATATTTGGCAGAAAATTATACTTCTTCGTTACATTCATACCTCAAATAATTTCGTGGATCATTATAGCTTTGGCAACTAGCTACGATATGCTTTTGTATGGAATGGTCGTCCAAGGAATTAATCTAGGTCATACACGAATTTATTCGTGTAAAAAAAAATCCATCCCATACTATGGGCAATATTTTAATTAATAATATCTACTGGTAATTTTCAGGAATGAGTTTTACAACGAGCACATACGTATCAGAGATCGCATCATCATCTCGCAGAGGAGCTCTTCTAGGTGGTCTGACCGTATCTTATAATTTAGGAGCAGCTTTATGCAACACATTGATGTATTTCGTTCCGTGGAATATTGTAGCTTGGATCTACGTCGGATTATCTACATTCGGCTTATTTAGCATCTTGCTTTTACTCGAATCGCCAGTTTGGCTTTACAATAAAGGAAAAAAAGAAGCAGCCGGTCGAGCACTTTGTTCACTGCGAGCTTCAAATATCGACGATGTTAATATCAAAAAGGAACTAGACGATTTAGAAAGATCTTCTTCTAGCATCGCTGGTAGATCCAAAATATCATGTTTAGATACATTGAAAAACATTCTAAATGCATGGAAGCAGTTCCTTATAGCTGTAAGTTTACAACTACTGTTTCAACTAACCGGTTATACGGTTTTATTCGGGTACACGATATTGGTATTCGATCGGTTACAGTTACCGATCGATAGTTCGAAATTCGCTGTCGTGTACGCGATGGCCGGTATCATCGGTGCTATTTGCGCTCCTTTAGGTATGTATTGGTTGAATCGCAGAACGCATTTATCACTATGTGCTGCTGTTATGGCAGTATGCACCATAGTAGTGGGAATTTACGAGGAGATTTTCTATCACAGAGATACAAAACCGTTTCCTCACATCGTATCTGTTGCATTTTACTTGTTCTCGTTGGCTTGCAATGCAGGAGTAGTACCAATCGCATATACTGTAAGTACCGAACTTTATCCAAGTGAAGTTAAAGGTGTTTTAAATGGAATCTTTGGCGTTCTCTATTACCTCACTTGGTCTCTCATCTTGAAATTTTATCCAATGTTGATATACGCGATTCATATAAAAATCATTCTATGGTCTTTTACCGCTTTTTGCTTAGCCATTATCTTATTTAGTACTTTTATTTTACCCGAAACCAAAGGTAAAACTTTGAACGAAGTTCAAGAACAGTATTTTCAGAAAAAGAAAAAAGTATCAAATAAAAATGATGCGTACGTTGTTAATACGTAGGTGGTACATACGTGGATGTTGTGATGTTTTCACTCTCATAACAGATCATATTCTTCTATTTTATTCAGGTGTAGGTTATTTTTGTTATCTCCTTAGCGTGATGTTACGTTTATAATTGTAAAGAGTGTTATATTTTTTTCTTAGTTTGATATGTTTTCAATGTGTAATAATATTAAAAGTCTACGTATATTATTCAATTCATCTAGGTTCTACAGAAGATTTACAACTTAAATGAATACTTCTCTTGTAACTGGAAAAGTGGATGAATCAACTCGGCCAATATTAATATAAAATGATGCAAGCATAATTGCCCAATATCATTTAATAAAACAGGCGAGTATATCACATCATGGTTCTTTGCTAAGGTTTTTTTGCAAATTATTTTCACAGTTAGCTTATAGCTTGATCAAGATGGCGAGATACAAAGACGATTTTTTAAACTTTTTCAATTTTACAACCAGTTTAAGTTATTGTGGCTGATGCGAGGATCAGGTTCGTGCGCACGATTGGTCCAAGGGTAGGGTTTGAAAGCTGAATTCCAATTTTCAGTACTCACAAGTTCTAAAATTGAATATTGTGTGGAAAAAATATATGCATGTGCCCGAGCGATGCGAGGACAAAAATCTTGGAAAAAATTGTATTTTTAATCACCAAAAACTGCATTTCCAAAATACTAGAGTACTTTATGCGATTTTTTAGACTTGATAGTCCGATTTTCTAGGAAAATTCATATTTTATTAGTCCATGGGAGGGGTTTTAACCCCCAAAACCCTCCATTGCGCATAATCCTGCTCAGGATTAGTGATGCGGTGTAAATATGACAGTATATTTTTCCATCACCGTTCATAAATAAATTCCTGTGACTACTTTTACTTGAAATAACAACAGCAAAAAAATATGTGTGATTCAATGATAGAAGAAAAAACGTCTGTCGCTAATGAATGCAGAATTGCTCAAATGATTGAAAAAATGGCGTGGTCAATGGATGATGAAAAATTCGTGCACAACATATGAATAAGTAAATATCAAAAATATTCAAAAACTGGAAAAAAAAGCATCTACTGGGCGATGCTTTTTGAGCCTAATTTTGATGACATTTTAAAGATAGAAAGGGATTAATGGGACTGACTGCACATACATAATTTAAACTTTCTAGCTCCATTTGGAGAAGAGTTATGAGAAAAACAAACTCAAAAAATGAGAAAAATGAGAAAAAACCAAAAAAATTACCTTT
>FIZR01027440.1:0-11930 GCA_900060175.1 Ferrisia virgata | reverse complement strand
ACAAGCATCGTTTCGAAGACAAAAAAAAAAAAAAGAAAAAAAAAGAAAAATAGAATGAAAAAAAAAACACGGTAGCAGAGTATTGAAAGAAGAGTGCTGCAGACGTGATGGTCTTTTCGTACTGTTTTTCTATCGAACGACTTGAATAGCTTATCGGTATATTGGAAGAAAGAATACCATGTACGAAGGTGGCCCAGGTGGTCGGCATTTTTATTTTTTATTTTTCATAACCTCAGTGGCAAGCCCTGCAGGTCAATTAAACTCGATAGAGAGAGAGAGAGAGAGCGACGAGCACGAACGACGGGTACTTGTAGGTCTACGTACATCATTAAGAGCGGGGAATTCGTTGTTTAATTCGATGTTGCGGTGTTATTTTTGATGTAGTCGAGATTTATTTAGGAGAAAAAAAAACCATACCTAGCATCGTCTCGGTGTAATTTTTTTTCTTCCTCTGATTTATTTGAGACCACGATAAATAACCTTGAAATTAATGATAGTCCATCGTATATGTATGCACTACTATGCATGTATTGTATCTACAATGTACTCACTAATACATTATCTGTCCGAAGAGAGAGGACAGCGTGCAATGTGCATGGTGATTTTTTATTCTAATATTTAAAAAAATATACGCGCGTGAATGTCATTTGCTGTGTGGAATTTTCGATGTAGATATTATTTTATTTGCTATTATTATACAAACTTACGAATGCGGTAAACAGCTGATTCGAATGTGTGGTAATCGTGAAAACATTTTAGTTACGTCAGAATTTTAATCGTTGTAGAGAGTGAAAAGGAATGTTGAAGAGATGCCGGTGTTTCACTTTTTATAAGTAGCTACTCGTGTTTTATTTTTGTGTTGATTCGAAGTCGAAGAAGTGTGAATGAATTTTTTTTTTTTTTTTTTTCATTGATTTGAGATTAAAACGAATGTCTGTATGGAACAGCTTTGTGAAAAGTTCACGAAAACTTGTGAAATTCAGCTCTCGTTTTGTTGAGTAGAAAGTTCAGTTTATTTGAAAGCATTGAAAAGCGTTCAATTCAATTGCTGGATTTTTGAAGTCAAGTTCAATTTAATCGTTCGTTTAAAAAAATATTTAAAGTCAGTTTAAAGTTTTTTAATGAACGTGAATTGAACTGGAAGTTCGTTTTACTGGTTCCCTTTTTTACAAACAAAAGAGTAAATTTCAATTCTGTAGCCAATTTAGAGCGATATGAAGTGAACTTCGTTCATTCGTCTGGTTCAGTTCATTATTGAACTGTATTTGGTAAATTCAGTTCAGTTCACAGTTTCGTTCTTTAGACATTGGAAATTCTGTTCAGCTTCAAAAAGAGCTACATTTCTGACATGGGATTGATGACTGAACATGAATTTATTATTCCTGAGCTTACAGAGTCAGTTTTTTTTTAGGAATGGTAATAGATATGATGTTGCTGAAAATTCAATAACATTGAATATTAAAAAAAAGTCATCGCTCTGCCTGATTTTCGTGAAATATTAGAGAACCATCGAAGGACACATTTTGAACTCCGATAAATCCACATGTCTGATTCATATGCGAGAAAATGAAGTACAGCTCGCGTCCTCGATTACATATTCGGGGTTGTGAGGGGGTGCAATAAGGCTGAAAAGTAGAAATCCATGAAAAGCACAACTAGGACCTATACTAAATCTACATACCAAGTTTTAATTTCCTAACTGAATTTGTAGGAGAGTTATGCGAGGAATAAACTTAAAACATGAGAAAAACTTACAAAAAAAACTATATTTTCGGGCTCTGAAGGGAAGCTTTGAGTCCGAGAAGCCGAAATTCACAAAAAGGTACACGTATGATTCCTACGGAGTCTGCATACTAAATTTCAATTTCTTGGCTCAATTTAGGGGAGAGAAAGGACCCTTTTTCAAGGTCAAAAAGGGAGAAAACCCTCATAACTCCCCTCCTAATTGACCTAAGAAGCTGATTTTTAGATATTTTTCACAACTTTGGATTGCCTATCGGTTGGCTAGAAAAAGAACAATTTTGCGATTATAACTTCTCAGCACCCTTCCCCCCAAATTTGGGCACAACTGAATTTTAACCCGATGTCATCCCCACTTTAGAATATCAAATCCGCCGCCAAGCTAAGCCTATTTCCCAAATTTGGTCGATTTTGGTCGGTATCGAGCATGGTATTTACTTGATTATTCCCTCCCCTCCCCCCCCCCCATGCGCCACATGTCAATAGACTGTAAAGTATAGTTTTTATTGGTAATTTGACGTAGAAAAGCAGACTAATGAATGAGTGGAAACCAGTTGTGATGGCGCTACCACGAGGTCGCGTGTCAAAATTTAGTGAGCCATATGACTCATAAGATAAATAGGTCAGTTTTTGAAGGATAAAAAGTATCGATACATTTATATAAGAATGATGATATATCGGTATTTTCTAAATTGATCGATGTATCGAAACTAACGTCGATGTAATTCTCAGCTCTACGTTTCCATTCCAACACCTGGTAATCTTTCAATATAGAACTTGGTAAAGGTAAGAAGAGGATATGAGAAGCTGCTCGGATTAGAGAAAAAGTGACCGAAAAACCACATTTTCAGAGCTGCGAGGGGGGGGGTGATGACGTTAAAGAGTCGAAATTCTCAAAAGATGCGTCTAAGACCTATACTTAATTTACATACAAAATTTCAACTTCCTAGCTGAGAGCTACGGAGATCATAAACATGGCGAATATAAAAGAACAGAAATGAAAACACCAAAATAAAGTGTTGTGGTTGTTGAAAGGAATGGAAAAAAACCAGAAAAAAGTTGCATATACATCTCGTCGTCGTTGACCAAACTAAAATACCACCAAGACTAGTCCTCTATTTGAAATGAATCAAAGAAAAAAAAAAAAAACATGGTTGACCACAATACCACGAAGCAGGCATTAAGGAACTTGATGGCGTGAACGTTCCGAGAGATGTAAAAAAGAAAGACAAAACCTCGTATATATAAAAGACAAAACAATTAGTCTTCTAAGTAGACAAAGGGTCGACATCGTTGATCACATACCTGCGCAGACTAAGGTACCAGATAGATGCTCTGGAGTCTGGATTGCATACTAAATTCGTCTAAAAAAGGTATAATCTATTCGACGACTATGCTGTCGTCTCCTCTCCTATGCTATTCCGAATGTACCCAATAAATATGCACTTTTTAGCAACCAGCTATCGTTATCGTCGTGTTCAAATGAAATATACACCTATTAGTTGCCTTAACCGGCGATGAAGTTGCTGGAAGGAACTAGTTTTTTGCTCGTCTTTCGTCGCTAAACTCGCTCAACTTTTCGAATGCTTACGAACGCTCGCGATCCACTATGCGAGATAAATTTAGCCCAGCTACGTTATCTTCAAATGACACGCCACACCGTTCGTTTTACAGATCAATGACATTTTGCCAAAGAGAGCGTAAAAATGCGCCTGTACGTAGCGTATTTCGCTTACGCGACATAAAATAATGCTTCACTTCGTAATAGATTTTTCGTACATTTTTACTTGCTTCCTGTTAAAAACATCTAAATCTATTAATTTTATGATCAAGGTGAAAAAAAAAAATTTCTGGCTACGTTAGAGATTTTCCATGCCCAAGTATAACTACGAGGGCAGCAACAGAATCGAGAATAGGTTAAAATAAAATTAATGTAACCAGCGAAACGTACAGTACGTATTTTCTCGCAATCGCAATGCATTCGACAACACGATGAAATTGAATTTTCTCCATTTGCTCACGTCTACCTCGTATCCAGCACATCAACGACAACGACGACGACGAATTGTTATTACACTCTGCAGCACATCACCAAAGTAAAATTATAGCCAACTGAAAACTGAAGGGGAAAAAAACGCTACTACCAATACCGAGTAAAAAGCACACATACGAGTAGGTATATGTAATATGTATACAACATTACCCAAGAATACGAGCTTTTATGCAACGAACGCACCGTGTCAGAGTCGTAGCGTCCTCCTGGCTAATGCTTGTCTTTATCAGCTCGTTTTTCTTCTTCTTCTTCTTTTTTTTTTTTTTTTTTATCAGCTCGTTTTTCTTCTTCTTCTTTTTTTTTTTTTTTTTTTTACGTGTTCAACGCGGCCGTATTTCGTTTTACGCCTGTTTTTGCTAGATAAGCTAATACAAGCGATGCGATGCGATGCGAACGTGAAAAACTGAGTGTTTTTTTACGCTGCCGTTTCGATAACGTCGTCGTCGTCGTCGTCACAAAATTTCACCTATAACTATTGCTATACGACAACGCACGTAAAAACCTATGGTACTAGTGTACGAAAGCAGCGAAGATTCTTAACTTTGAAACTTGACACGTCGTCGTCGGAAGCTATAAAAACACTACTGTATAGGCCATCAACAAATAGTCAACTTGCAGATACAATAAAAAAAGAAGTACCTATTCGTGAGCTGTGCCTCCCTTTTCCATAACATGTGAAAGCGAAATTTACGATAATTTATCTCTCTTTTATCAATAACAATGATGACGATGGTCGATTACGATTACTGCTTTTTTAAAAGATAGTTTCGCATTTTGACGAGTATCGAAAAATTAATAAAATAAGCTATCGTTTATTTCGAAAAATTGAAAGAAATTGAAATGCCATCTCGTGGAAATTCGTAGAGAGGTAATAAAAGGTACATATAAGGCGGCTTCCAAGCGAAATTCAACTTTTTGAAATGACTATCAAGAAATATGGTAGGAAATATTTATTTCGGGTTAAACCTAGCCCTTTAGAACTTTCAAACTACGTATTCAATTCTAATCTAGGGACTTTTCAGTGTCGAAATTAGGATCGTCGTGGAGTTGCGTCTCGTTCTTCCATTCCTGACGTACTGAATCGTTTCAAGTATATTTTTACAAGGGTCATTGACAGGCGAATTTGCAACTAAAAAGTTTCGATTTTCTATCTTTGATCGTTTCGCCTTGAATTCGCCGTTCCTGGTGGAAAAGCCTGAGGAATATGTCCGACTAAGTGGTCTGACATTGTCAAAGCGCTAAAGGGCTACTCTGTGCTAAGAGCTACTTCGCAGGTACAGGATCGTAATGGATATCGCGCTTTTCTAGGTGCAATACGGTCATAAGTGACTGAGACCCTACGGACGATGTTATTCACTCAGAATTTCAAAATTTACTAGTTTAGTTGTAAACAGCCAAAAATCAGCTGCTGTACGATTTGAATATCGAAAGAAATTTTACGATTGATTTCGGTTCGGAGGTGTCCAAAGGATAAATTTTGCCTGGGTGCCTATTTTTTCGACCCTACCTCGCCCCAGAACCCACCTTTCCTTCTGAAAAAAAAACCATTTCTAGCTTGAATAACTCCAGTTTGGTGCGGAATTTCGATCGGACCATTCGTTCACCCTCATTTTACAAAATATCGATCACATGGACGTCGAAAATCGATTATTTCTACACCAAAATTAACTGGCATAAGACCATACTGAATAGACTGAAAGTTGTTCGAAATTGTAAAGAGAATATAAATACTCGAAATTTAATATCTTTCAACCGCTACCCGCATTGTAAACTGCCCGCCCCTTCATTAAGTGTAATGGCAGAACAGTGCGGGAGGGGGAGGGGGTGGGGGTAAATTTCAAACAAAACCCAGTAATTGGTAATATGGTTATAAAATTTGATATTATTAATGAAAAAGATGTACATATAAATAGAGTGTCTACCAAATCGCTAAGGTTACGAGAAATTCGATATTTTCACACACAAAAAAAATCACCAATAAGTTGCTAAAAATCGTCACAAATTTCAATTTTTTCTTATTTCTTTAGAACACTTTGTGCATTTTTTTATGTCAGATGGGAACTATTAAAAATTTACCATTTCAAAAATCTCTAAAAAAAAAAAATGAAAAAAGTGTGAATTACGTTGGAAAGTCCGATTTAAAAAAAGGATGGTTGAAGAGGAGGAGAGGGTTCTGAAAAAAAGGTTGCCAAAAGTGGCCATTTTTGAATATCGAATTTTCACAGACAGCATAACCTGCCCAGACGTCATGGAGTTGAGAAACGACATTAGCATAGAAGTGTTGTACAGGCAGAAGCGAGTTTAACTATGATAGTCTCTTCCTCCCCCCCCCCCATTTTCACCATAGGTATCGCGGTACAGAAGTATAAAAATGTAACAAATGAACAGTTTCAGAATTTTTATCTGATTACCAATCTGAGTGACGGACATTGTAAATAAAAATTTTTCCTGCAGATTTTGTCATGTACGCATTTTGCCTATCTTCATTATTGAAGGGACAGCATTCGTTTGAATTTTGTGAGTCCCTTCAATAAATCAAGATAGGCAAATTTTTCGTATGACAAAAATGCTGCACAAGTTGCCTACTACAAGGTCCACCATTCAAAACCACAATTTAGATAAATTTTTCTGGTCGAAATTTTACATTGCTCCAATTCCTCTCCTCCCCCCCCCATGAAAAATTTTGGGAGCCAAAAAATTGCCCGAATCGTGATTGTAAATAGGTAGTCGAATGACATTGGTTCTGACAGACCCGGTCTGCAGATGACCCCACAAAAAAAAAAGACCATAGGCACCCGCTAGAGGCCATCTACTCGATATTAAAACTAGTACCATTCGCTTACTCTTAAATCACCAATGTCCTGCTCATACATTGAACTTGATAATCACTAAAATTTCATTCAAATATGTACTTTCGCAGTGCCATTTTTATTACTACATGTATATGCGACTATGTTGTATTTTTTCCTTCTTTCCGAATCGGTCGTCCATATTGACCATCGCTGCCTCCGAGTTCGATTCAGTTTAGGCTTTCTAAGTCACGGTAAACTGGTCTTATAACCTGCGATCGGACGCATTTTTTTTTAATTTTATCATTTATACTTTTTTTTTTTAGGTCGCGGTTGAAAACGTTACATATTGAGGTGTCTCATTTCCTGTTTGTTGATTACTTCCGTACCCAGGTGACAGCGATTCTATAAATGCTTTTGTATATATATGTGGATAAGGTGGCGAGGGAAGAGGCATAAGCGAATTTGAAACGTTTCTTTGTTGTATTAGTCGTGTTTAAAATGGATATAAATATGAAATCGCGAGTATACTTTCAACAGTTCTGGAAGTATTGATGGGGTACATTTGCTGTCGTATGTTTAATTGTATGGTGCATGCTCGGAATGCAGATAAATGATGTATCAGCGAGCGCAGGCGAATACAACCACTAAGAAAACAGCGAAAATAGTTTTAAGAGGTAATTTCGAAAAGTATATGGAAAATTATACGATTAGACCGACACGACGAGGTGGCTATAGCGACGTTTATTTTGCGGTAAATATATTCGTACTGAATATAAATACGTAGGTAGCTGCTAGCTAGGTACTTGGCGTGCAAATATTACCGCGTCGAACAAAAAGTAGACAACGAGAATGATGAAAAACATCATTTAAATTTCGCAATCTTCAAAGTTAAGTAGAATTTTCGCAGCTTTATTACGGACAAGTGGATAGACAACGGTGGAGGGAGAAAGAAAGAAGGTATACAGTAACTTATACTATACGTATATAGTAACCCCGTAGTAGGTAGCTATAAGACGAGAGGAAAAGAGATGGGGAAAAAAAAGCGAGCGTATAGATTAAGTAAATAATATACATAAAACGCGTACCAGACTGTGAAATATACTAAGAGACTGGGTAGCAGATGATGATTATGATGACGACGACGACGACGAAGACGACGATGAAGACGAAGACAAGAGGTAAAATAGGGATTGAGTTTGAGTTTTTTTTTTTTTTTTTTTTTTTTTTTTTTTTTTTTGTATGTGCTAAAGGCCACGCCGCCGAGTCGCTTGCGCGAGCTAAAGGCGTGTATCGCGTATATACCTACTTATTCGTGCATTACCATTTTTTACGTAGTCGACGAAGTAGACGCGCGAGATAGAAAAGTGCGGTGTTTTGCATCAGCTCTGACACGGAAGATAAGCGAACTTTAAACGAGATCATTATTCATTATTTAAGTTCACCATTACACGTAGGTGTGTATCTTCCTCTCTTATGCTTACCTATACAGTATGCACGTATAGGTAGATAGGTAGGTAGGTAGCGTACTTTTTAGCGTATCTTTTGTGCCGATGTTATATGCCGCCGAACTATATAGCGAGATAAATGAGGAAAGAGAGGCGGACAGAGTGAGGAATGTTTAAAAACGACGAAATAAACGAGAAAAAGGTATCGAATAATTGGAGGAATTTTTTTTGCCTCGCGTCGAGAAGTTTAGCCGGATTTAAATGTTTTGCGATTTTGCAGATATACGATCGAGTATCATTTATTTTTTCAATCTTTTTAGCAAATCAAACTCAGCGTTAGGTAATTTTATCTACCACCCCGATAGGGATTTATTTTTCGCTTAAAAGTACGTTTTCTTATTGAATGGCAAGTAGAAAAAAAATTGTCTCTATAAACTCTTTGCACGAATATCGATACAATATTTCCAGAATTATAATACGAAAAAAAAAACACTCGTGCGAAAAGGTCGTATATTTTACAAAAATTTCATTTTACAATTTTTTTAATTTATCTCGTGATTTAGTTTATCTTTCTCGTGTAGTAATAAATTTTTCGCTTGAAAGGTAAACCTTTTTATAATTTTTTTTTTTTTTTTTTTGCTTTTATGATGTTTGGAATTTCTTTGAGATGTTGTAAAATTGTGTTTAATTTAAATTTTTTCAACAAAGGCGTTTGAAATATTTGAAATTGAAAAAATTACGATGGAATTGATGAGAATTTTTTTCTTTGCTGTGCCTCTAATAATATTGCCTTTGGGTTTTGAAATTTGTAAATTTTTGGTGAGCTTATTTCAGAAAATTATTACTTTAGATAATTTTGAAAATGAAAAATACATTTGTGTAAAGCTTTTTTTGTCAATGTTCGAACTGAACAACGGGTGAAATATGTATTTTCATCATTTCCACTCTGTCTTTATTTTCAAAAGAAATACATAATATTGGCAGATCCAAAGATTGATATTCATTTCGCAGGCTCGTATGAATTTTGATTGAAATTTTTCACGTTTCGATAGCATTACATCTGAATGAATAAAATACGTAGATAGTGCTAGATGTGTATGTATATGGATGTACCTATGCTTGTGGAAATAACGAAACCGAAACGAAAGAAAAGAATCGAAGGTACCTGCGAATAAGAATCATTCGTTTCTTGCACGTATCCCGAGTCAGTTAATTTGCATCGAAATTTTAGAATGAATGGTCTGTACTGTTGTCTAGAACTATTTAATAAACTATCGTGAAACTTATCCAGATTTCAGAGCTGACAAAAAGACCCTAAATTGGTTGTATTTTCAATCCTGTGCGGAATATTTTAACCGATATGGTTTTCCTTTTTTATTTATTTTTGTTGATTTATTTGACAGGATTTTTTAAATGCAATTTAGTCATCAGAATTTAGGTGTAAAATTATCAATAATCGATTCTCTCTTCTGTATATTTCAGAACCATAGACTGTAAAAATTCATAAAATTGTTAATTCATCTCAGTCTAGCCAACCTATTTCTTGCGGTTGTTATGAACAAATTTTTCGAAAAGCGCGTCTAGAATTTCCACTAAATTTACATATCCAATTTCAACCTCTTACTTCAATTTGAAGCAGAGATATGCGTAGAAGAAAATAAACAAATTGAAGAAAACGACCAAAAAATTATTTTTTTGCGGTTGTATAGTGGGGAGAGGGGGCAGTGGAGCTGACTGGAATGTCAAAACTCCCAAAAGGCAGTTTTAAGACTCCTACTGAATGTACATGTCAAATATCAACAATAAACCCTCTCGCCCACTGCCCTTAGCTCAATTCGAAGAAGAGATATGTGTGGCGTTGGCGTTTTTCGAGATTAAGAAGGGGGCGAGTCACCATATATCCTCTCCTGATTAACGTAGGAGACTGATTTTTGGATATTGTGTACAATTTTTGATTCTCTATCGATTGGTTTGAAAAAGGAATAGGTTTTTTAATTTCAGCTCCTCGTCGTTCTCTTTATCAGAGTGGTTTAGACCTGTGGTCATTATCATTCGTTTAAATTAAATTTGCCGCCAATCGGAGCCTATTATCCGATTAAGATGGAATTTGGTCAGTATAGAGCAAAGTAAATGATTTTTAGGCTCTGAAGAAAAAATTGCAAGAAAAATATAAAGAAATAAGTATACAGCGTGACCAAAAAATGGTCTCAATGGCATTCTGAAAAACTGAAACGGATTTATTTCATGCTTGGTTCTCATTGACGATATGATACAGAAAATCTGGCTGAAACTGAGGGTGAAAATGCTCTACAACAGCTAATAAAAAAAATGCAAAAGCCCAATTAATATTCATAATTTGCTAAGAATAAACAATGACCAAAAAAAGCATCGCTCTTTCCTAATCAGTGGTGAGGGTAGAGAGCGTTCAATGAAGCCTTCAAGTCGAAACACCCAAAAGCCACATTTAGGACCCCTACTAAATGTACATACCAAATTTCAACTTCCTACCTGAATGGGGGGGGGGAGGGGGAAGAGTTATACGAGGAACATACTCATAACATAAGAAAACCTATTTAAAAGACCACATTTTTGCGCTGTAAGGGGGCACAGTGTATCTGCAAAATCGAACTCCCTAGAAAACACATCTATAAGTCTACATACCAAATTTCAACCTTCTAATACAATTTGGTGGGAAGATAGGATAGGAACCGTCCTTTTTTAAGGTCAGAAAGGAGAACAATCCTTATATTTTCCCTACTAATTGAACTAGGAGGCTGATTTTTGGATATATTATACAAATTTGGACTGCCTATCATCGATTGGCTCAAAAAAGAACAATATTTACAAGTTAGACCATCAGCACCCCCCCCCCCATCTCAAATTTGGGCCGAACTAAATTTTGACTCGAAGACATCCGCCCTTTCCAGAATATCAAATGGCATACCAATAGAAATCTATTTCCCAATTTTGATAGATTTTAGTCCATATCAAGCCGAGTAAATGTTTTTTAATTTGAGGGAGGGGATAATAATAAAAATTAATATATGACATGGTCAAAAATGATTGTAACGTTCTTCTAGGACTCCAAAACAGATTTTGTGGATCCCCCCCCCCCCGTACATTCACCGTTGGTCGATAGACTGTAATAGTATGGTTTTCATTGACAATATGACGTAGAAAATCAGGCTAAAAATGATAGAGCCAACATCAATGAGTTATAATTTAATGGAGGAATATCAGGGCATCGATTTATAATGAAATTGTTTCAAAATTTTTATCCATCAAAGGGAATATCCAAAAAATTGAGAAGTACGTTTTTTTAAAATTCGTTGATTATCTTGAACAAATTATGCATTCGAATTTGCATCTTGTTTCATTTACTTTCCAAATGTATCATTACTTTTGTATGAGGATAATTTTGTTTCAGAGTTTTGGTTGTTCAAATTACCAACTGACTTTTTCGCCGTATGGTCTCGAAATTTAGATTCGATATACTATAACGATATAGCAATTGATAAATTCTATTCAACAAGTTCCAGATATGTTTTCTCGAGCTCCCTAAAGTTTCAATTTTGTTTAAGTACCCTTCAGCGGAAAAAATAGAATAATAAACATTGAATAACGTATTTAAATAATTATCTGTTCGTTATATAATACATTTATATACTTTTGAAAAGCTCGTCATTTAATTCAACTTTGACGTGCATTTACTTAGGATATAATCACCTTATACAGTACATATACACCCGCGGCGAGTTAACACTTCAGCGACCGCGTAAGAAGAAAACGACGAAGAACTAAAAGAAACAAAGACTTTAAATTTGATATAGCATTTCTTCGTTGTATCTAAAAAAAAAAAAAAAAAAAAACGCGATAAACCATTTTAATTAAGAAACTCGG
>FIZR01027435.1:0-14467 GCA_900060175.1 Ferrisia virgata | reverse complement strand
GATATGCAATTTTCTTTATAACAATAGAAAAAAAATAGAAATCTGAAAGGCGGAGAACGTTCCTATTAAAATTAAGAGCTCATATGTGGAGAGAATTTTTTTGAGGTGTCTACCAACCAGTTTTTCAGGGTACCAAGTGAAAAAAAAATAATCGTTTTTTTTGACCCACCTTTATCGTATATGCTATTCACCAAGATTCTATATTATGTTGTGCGCTATATGAACCTGAATATTGATAAAATTGTTGACAAAGTAAGGCTTTCTTTATAGATATAGTGCGCATTTTCACTTGGGTATTGATGACTCTCCTGAATTTGTTATAGATTTTTCTTAATTCATAGATATTTTAAAAAAAAACTTAAAATAAATATGTACGGTATTCTGAATCGGATTTTTTCAACAACAACGTGGAGTGTGAAAGTGTTGGAGTAGTTGTAGGCTGCACCTAGCAGAATCTTTTTTATAAGTGAGCGCGACGAATTGAAAAAAAAAAACATTAACATGTTTCAAGTCTGATTTTTTGTAGTCTGTGAAAAGATGCAATGAGACAGAAAAGTCTCAGCACTCAAAAGGCACATCTAGAACCACTACTATTTATATCTACATACTAAATTTCCACCCCTTAGCTCAATTATAAGTGGAGATAGGTAAGTAACAGTTATTTTTCAAAGTCAAAAAATGGAAAAACTTTTATCCTTCCTCTTATTGACATAAGAGGTTCATTTTTTGGATATATTGTATAACTTTTTATTCCATGTTAATTGTCTCAAGAAGAAATAGTATTTGTAATTTTTTCTCCTGAGCAACACTTCCTACCAAATTTGCACATGGCTGAGTTTTGAACCAAGTTCATCTCCACTCATTTATATCTAATCCGCGTAGCCGAATTGGTTGATGTAGAATCGAGTAAATGATTTTAGTCTCCAAGAAAAAAAATAAATGAAAAGAATAAATTTTTGACATACTGAAAAATGGTTTTGCTGGGCTTTCAGGGTCTCAAAACGGATTCTGTTTATATTCTACCCCTCATCCACTGTAAATGTATAGCTCGAAAACCAGCTAAATAATTCAAATGACTCTACCTTTAATCTTAATTTGTTATGTTTATCATTACTGAAACTAAAAGTGAGTTAATTCTTTCGAGATGATAAACGATGAATTACAGTAAAATAAAATGATAATTAAATAATTCTCACCATTGATTGGTCGTTTGTTTTCGGCGTATTATACGCATACTTTCCACAGTACTATAAGAATAAATAATTATAATTAGGATCAACCAGAATCTCTGATAGCTCTATTTTTTCGATGCTTAAATTGTGATAATTTATAAGCAACAGAAAGGATCTCTGAATAACGAGATATGGACAGACGTACATTATACCCGGAATAGACCATTCGTTGATGTTCATTCTCACCACAAAATTTTGGCGTAAAAGGATAATTTTTAAATTCCATTAAGGAAGCTTGTGGCTCTTCTGTGCACATTAGTCGTTTACTTTCTTGAGGTGGTGGTAAAAATAAGCATTCAGCGATGGGCGGAATATTGTTATAGAGAGCACTGAGCGCATTTTTCCAATCAGGAGTCATATTTCTAATTTCAGGACAGAGCGGTACCTCTGAGGTGTGTGGATTTTCTCCAATTAATCTCAATGTTCCGCTGTCATGACTAAATGCGACTGGTAGATTGCAATGTGGTGACGATGATTCTAAATTTCTTGTCATTATAAAGGGTTGGAATTCTCGAACTATAAAGTTACATGAAAATTATCGTTTGATTAGTAAATACAATTACATTGCATTGGTTTGGATTAAATTTCATCTGATTTGTTGAATAGAACTTTCATCAAGATATGTTTGTTTATGAAAGTTACCCGATTGGTTTGTTTTTATTTCTTCTTCATCATTGGAATCTGTTTTTGAGACATGTGTATTAGTTTATGTGAAATGAAGCAAGGATTTATTCGTAAGTGTATGTCTTAAGTGAAACAATCATGTATTTTTGAATACAGATTCATGTAGTATAAGCAGTTTATGGAAAAATTTTCTCAGAAAGAAGCGATTATCAAGTCGAGTTTAATCAAGTTTCTTCTCTCTCTATCTTTCCTTCTTAGGTGGCCATAGGGACAACACAAAGACGCTGCAAATAGATTCTGTTTGGTAAAGACTTCACAAAAAAACCAAGACACGCCTATCAAACATTACATAATGAAAATGAACCGAATACTATACGTCAGAACCGATATGAATATCATGTATGAGATATAGCTATTCTTTTCTTTCAAGTCTGCAGTCGTTTCACATATAGTGTGGACATTAAGAATATTTGTGGTTTTATCGCTAAGCCTTTTTCACAAATCAATTTCGAAGAAGAGTTAAAAGTGATTAATGATTGAAAACCAAAATTTCACGAATATGTAGGTAGGTAGGTACATAGGTAGATAATCCCTTAGTCAAATAAAAAATCAAATTTTTCCTACTCTTTACTCGCTCGCCTTGTGTAAAAACTCACCGCACATCATTGATGTAGTATATACCGACATTTCGTTGTTGACTTTCATTTTTTACTTTTCCTACAGTATTATTATTCCATTAAATTATAATCAGTTGTTTTGGCGATTGCTTAAAAATAAGTATAACTTCAATTTTTATAAATGTGATATTCGCGTTTTGAGGTTTTTTGAAAATTTTCGTACCAATTATGGGTGTGAAGTGAAAATTTCAAAATTATTCCGCCGTAATGCTGAAACCCCGCTCTTTCACATGATATTTTAAATTTCGCAAAAAAAAATCATAAATTTGATCAGTTTTGGAAGGGCGAATAAAACTGATACATAATTGGTACGTGCTTACTCTACTTTATGGTGTAATGATATAATGTAGGTAAAAAACTCACCTGATATTGGTTGCTGATCATTGCCCTTGTTATCAACTCCCGCATTTCCTATGCAGTAAAATAAATTGGAATCGAATATATTTTTTTGAAAACAATGGATCGATATCGTGTATGTAAATTCAGTCCTCAATCAAAATATCGAATCAGGAGTCAAAAAAATGTGTGAAGTGAATCAAAACCCAGATTTTAGTATTTTCAAGTTTAAGTAAAAATGACATGAGTTATAAAAAAAAAAATGAAAACGGAAAATGAGATTATTACCAGGTCTGATGATACTCAATGCACAAAATGTGAAGATTACTATGAAAAAAAATTTCAACGTTTTTTTCATATTCGTACTTGCTGTTCAAGAAATAATGTCTTATTGAATGTTTGGATGTAATGTATTTGAGCTTAATGTTATCCTAGAATACTGAACATATTGAAAAAAGCAAATATTTAATCAGACGCGTTTCATATGATTCACCGTAAACATTGCTGGTATGAAAACGTAGTAAAAAAGCAACAGTTTCAAATGTGTAATAATTCGAGTAATCTCTCTACAGTAAAAAATCAAAATCTTTTGGTAGGGGGAGGGGTAATGTTTATACTTCTGCGCAAACATGTAGCTTACAGAATGTCACAGGTAATTGAAAGATATCCAAGGAGACAAGGAAGAGGCTAATCAGAACTCTTGTGTTACCTATTTTTTTGTATGCGACAGAAACATGGGCATTAAAAGCAGATGACAAAAAAAGAATAGATGCCTTGAGATGTGATTTTGGAGAAGAATGTTGAAGATCTCATGGGCAGTGCAAAGGAGAAACAAGTCAATTGTAGGAGAACTGGAGGAGCCAGTAGGGCTGAGCGCTCTTTGCGTGAAGCGTATTATGGGATTTTCGGAAACATGGTCAGAAGGACCTAAGAGAATCTGGAAATGGGCATTCTCTCTGGTAAAGTTCTTGACTCAACAGGAAGATCTCTTACCAAATGGACCAACACAGCGAAGAATGGCGCACTTTTTTGGCAACAGTATGGTTGAGAGGATTGTTGCCGTTTGGTGATTGACCCTAGCGATTATGTAAACAAATTAAAATTTATAAAATGATCTAATTCAACAAAAGTTGTTTACCAATGCTCAGTTATGAAAACTAACAATTGCATTTTATTTCGCATTCGAATCTGTACATTTACCATTTTTTGTTGACACTGTTTTCGTTTTTTTATTGAAGATTACACTTATGATCTACTTTATTTTGAGTTGTTTTCTAACCCCTATTTTTTCTATTGAAAATGACTGTTTGATGCGTTTGGTTGATGTTGGACAACAATAAGCGTTTTTGTTTTCAAAATCATAACAAGCTTGGTGCATAAGGCTAGGGATACATTGTGAAAGAGAAAATTTTCTCAGAGGTCTGAAAAATTAATTCACACTTGTAACAGTCTATAGTGGTTTAATTGACCTGTACAATACTAATCCTGAACTTTTGTACTTCTTTTCGCAGCTTTTGCCAATCTGCATTGCACCTGTACACTACTAAATCCTGCTCCAAACCACAATTCTGTGAGGCAAATGATGAAAATCACAAATGTTACTACACCATTGTACTTTCGAGTACCTACTAAGGTAAATGTACACTTACGCAGTAAATAATATCAATCAATTGTTGATATGTATTGACTCAGTAAATCATAACTGATCCTTCGATATCAGTGTTTTGAAGAAAAATTTTCGACTCTTGTTCACATATTTGTTTTTCGTTTTCCTCGAAATCTTTCTTGAATAAACAATTTTTACTACCAGGAATTTCTTTTTTAATGGTCTTATAAGCAGGCTTTGCTTGGTTTGAGTTCGTTTTTATTTGAAGACAGAGATGAATTTCAAATATGTATGTGAATCCTGCTCGTAATTTCCGTTTATCGCTTGTTTATTTGAATCAGATTGAAGTTTTTAATAGGTCAATGCTACCAAGAATCCAAAGAAGGACGTTATCATCGTAAATTGAGGATATCCCGAAGCTGTAGAAATAAGATAAAAAGTTTAGAAGTGATGATTTTCATCGAGTGATTTCTTATGTTTTATCCTTATTGTTGTGTAAAATAACTTAGAAAATGCATTTCTGGTTGCAGAAAAGTATTCTTGGTTGATTGCATATTTAGGATGGATCTGAATAAAATCAAGTTTGTTGACTGAGCCAATTTTTGAGTGGTATGTGATATGTGGACACTTCTTTCTTAGGAAAATTAAAAACATTGACTCATTCATATTTTCATTGTCAAAGCTACCCAAATTCGACTTTAGGTTTTTCGATTTTAATCAAAAATTTTTCGTGAGTTTCTCTCAAAAGTGTAGTAAAATAAATATCATCTCTGCCTTACGTTCGTTGTAATTTTCGAAACATTTGACTTTTCATCAAATGTCTTAACTTTGAAAACTCGTACTTTGGGATTGAATGAACTTGAAATGAATGTGTTCGCGAAGTTTAGTAAGGAATTGAAAAGAAGTCCAAAATTGATATGTAAGCGAAATTTTGAACTCCAAAATTTAATTTTTGAGATGAAAGCTCAAATTTTCGTGTGAGCACCAAGATTGAAAGATTCAATTCATAAATTTGAAAAAATTGACGCGAAGATATTTTTTTACTTTTGTATTAAACAATCGATTTTCAAAATGGGATCTTTACACCCGTAAAGAGCAAAAGGATACTAGACTTTTGAAAAAAATGCATCATATTGCGATGCGTTTTTCCTAATCAGTACAAGGGAGAGGGTTGCAATAATATATATTATTTTCTGTCTCATCGTCTTTTATTAATTTATTAAATTACATTTTTTTCGTTTTTTGTTTTATTCACGAGTGAATTTAGAACAAGTCATTATTATTGATTAATTAATTCAACACGTTTTTGATGCAAAAAATTTAACCACAAAATAACACGAAGTATAATTTTTATCTTCTTCAAAGCATACCAGAGCACAAAATGTGAGAAATAATGTCTGCAAAAATTTCATTTTTTTACTTCTTACACTGTTTTGCTGATTAGAAAAATCAGCTGTGTCTGAATTTTGATAAAATGTGCATTCACAATCGATTACCAACTTGATTCATAGCAATACGAAATCGAATACTTTCGAATATTTATTCATCGGTATAGCTTGATTCAAAACGAACAGTACGTAATGTTCGTACGAAAATTTTGAAAAACATTCAAGACATTCATGATATTTGTTTTTCCTGGTACAAAATTTTCACGTTTCATTTCATGCAGAGCAAAAAACATCAAAATAAATTCGCTCGTTGTCGATAGAATGAAAAATACTTCAAAAAACAATTTCTGTAAAAAATTTTTAGATGACAGATAGAAAATGATCACAGAGAATTCTCATCTAGTAAGCAAAAAATTATGCGAGACTTTAAAAATTTTGAATAAAATATATTCTGCTGTAGGCCTGCGCCTAATTATTTATGTTATTAGGATACGAAGTTAGGAAGTTACATACTTATTAAGGTGAAACTCATGTGCAGAGGTAATTAGAAAAAATTTTTTTGGCAATACTGAGCTAAACTTTTCTCATTTATGTCTGAAACAGGACATTACAAACTTTCAGCCAAATCGGTTAATATTACCACATGCCAACGGGTGCCAAAGTTTCAGACTGGATACATGCTCCAAAAATCAGTTTTTCACATTTATCTTCTTACATAATAATTTTAAGTGCCGGCTTCGAGCACTACTTGTTACAACAGAGATAATTAGAGAGCACATTCTATATTATCAGAATCAAAATGCTTGTAACTGGTTTGGGCGCCAACTCGCAGCCCACTACTGAGCTCAGGGTTGTAAAAACCGGGCTATCGATGTGGTGAGTTACCTGTAGATAGCGTAGAAAAAAATGGGAAACTACTACGCGAACGCTCAATAAAAAGACCTCCCTAGAACCATCCTGATAAGGCATAGAGAGCACGCTCATACTGGTCTTACCCCCTTAGGTGTATCAAAGGATGGCGGATGGTTGATTTCAGGCGACTTGAGACCTATTTGATTGATATTAATTTTATCATAAAAATGAACTGGAAACATTTTAGTCTACTTCAAATTCCCTGAAAAATGAGCTGTTGAACTTCTTTGTAATCTTAAGAGTGGATCTATGGTACATCAGATGTATTAAGGAGGTAACTAAGTAATTCATATCAAAATGTAATGAGTGCTTTTCATTCAAAAATTCAGCATGTAAAGTATTATTTCACATCATCCTCCCCATAAATTATACAATTTTGATCTCTCTTCCCTAGGGCAGCTTTCATTTATATAGAAATATTTTTTTAGATCCTGGGATACATTTTGTTCATTTATGTCTAAGAAATGATGCTACAAAATTTCAGCCAAATTAGTGAGTATTAACACATGTTAAGGGGCGATTAAGTTTTCGAATTATGCTAAATAAATAGGTATATTGTATTGCTCCATGCGCAATCCTTTTTCAATCCATTTTAATGGGGTTCAATAAGCTGGGATACATTTTTTAGCTGCAGAAGTTCATATCCGGCCAAAATCACCTTATTTTTTAGGGAATTGGAAGTAGAATAAAATGTTTCCAGTCAATTTTTATGGTAAAATTAATACGTATTTCAGAAGATAAAAGCGAAAAACAGATTTTGGGGGCATTTATCTACAGTCTAAAATTTTGGCACCCCATTGGCCTTTATTAATATATTAACCGATTGGGCTGAAAGTTTTGGAGTTTAATTTGGACACCAAAAAGAACAACTTTAGGGGGAGTAACCATGAAAAATGAAAAATGTTTGTGTATCACCTTAATGCAAATAAATGCATTTAAACGTGTTTATACGTTTATTGCAATTTATCTCGTTCCATCCTTGTATCTTTCCTTTCCCATATAATCGTTCACTCGCCTTATCTCTTTACCTACAAACTAGTCCGTTTATCTATGTTCCCTCCACCCCGCCTATTCCTATACACTGGTTCGTTTCCTTATTCAAGTACCAATACATACGTAGGTAGTATAATTTTATGCTCTCGTTGCTACACATTATGTTTATATGTTTATTCGCGATATCCTTTTTTTTCATGTAATACAGTCCACTTTTTGACCATGTTATTTGGTTTTTCGCCCTATTAATTGGTTCATATCTTAATCAACCAATCAAGCACACCGCGAGCATACAAAACGCATGTGAATTAATTTGTTAAAAAATAATGAGACGTATACATAAGTTATAATTTATTTTTATAGGCAAAGGTATCGTTCGTTCGCATCTTCTACAGTCCAGTTTTACGGGCTAGATGATGCTTCATCGAGCGATTCTGGCGATGATTCTTTGTCCGCGTTATTAACATTGTTAAGCTGTGTTAATTTTAATGCCATATTAATGAATTCTTGTATTTTAAATGGTTTTTTAATCTTCAATTCTTTAATCGAAAATAATTCTTTGATGCGTTTTGTTGATATTGGACAGCAGTATGCATATGTCAAACTAAGCTGATCATCGGCAGTAAAAGGAACTTTAGACCATGTATCAAAGTCGCATGGTAAAGCTTTATTTTCTTTACATTCCCGGTTAATTTGTACTTCTTTATTCGTATTATGTAGCACGATCAGTACGCCGGATTTATCGGTTTCATTATAAACCAGTTTATACCATATATTTGGTGTGAAAAAATCAATTTCTGCAGAGTCCGCGTCTGAAACATTTGGCTTCAACTCAGAATGAGGTGTTGCGATTCTTAACGATTGAAAAATTGCAGTCATTTTTTCTAGTTTTGAAACTTTTGTTTTAGTTTCAAAACGTTTGACTGCAGTATAAATTTTCAATTTTTTCGTCAATGCTGAAAATAGGACATGTGAAGCTAGAAAGATTCCGTTATCGATAGCTTTTATCAGTGGGAGTAATTTTTGCGATAAAGGAGCAGCGTTTATCATATGAGTAGTGGCTTTTTTCCAATATGGTAATGCCATGTGCTCTTTAGGGACTAAAGTATATATGATGTTTGTATTAGAATCGGGTGATTGGTAAAATGTCTTCAAAGCGGCGAAAATCGATGGATCTAGTTGCAAAGTAGAAATATCTGTGCTGAATTCGTTGTTATCAACTTTGTTGAACGAATCGGATTTGTATGGCGAATGTTCATGCCCGAGTAATGCTTCAGTCATGAGGTTGTGTTTTGTCCATAATGTGTCACGAAGTTTTGAATCAAAACATACTTGATACATAATATGAGGATGTATGGTGAATGAAGCTGTTTTCGTTTCCTAAGAAATCACGTAAGTGATCAAATAAGGAATTAATTAAGAAGCGTACCGACTATTCTAAAATTGTGAAATTGTGGGTGTAGACTATGTACTTACTTCACGCAGTTCTTCATCATACCTTATTAAATCTTGTACTGTGCCACAATTCTGCAAGACAAAAAGTTAAAAAGGTATATGTAGTTTAGATTACTATGTATCATGTAATTTTACTGACAAACAAAAATTAATGTATCTTCTTATAAAAGTTGCCTAGTATAGTGAGCTGAATTTTTTTTTTTTTTTTTTGAAGTCAACAAATGATAGGCTTCTTACCTTAATTTCTTCAACTAAGTAGCAAACTTTCAAAAAATTTAATAGATATTTTTTGAGAAGTTCTTTCTAAAAATTGAATTATTATGCCATTACTCCTCTTTTCAGAGGTTTTCAAAAAAATGTTACAAAAAACTTCGAAAGAAATTCCCTCCTGAAAGGGGTGTTGGATATCAATCCTAGGTGATTAAGCTCGATATCCTCTCCCCCCCCCTCCGTCCATCGACCAACTTTCACAGATACTCAGAAAAGGTCATTTTAAACTTTTTTATGAATTAAAACTTTCCTTTTTTGAAAAATAATCTCAAGAAGGCACAGTTTGTTATATTCTAGGCCCTCAGAATTTTTCATTTCTTTATTAATTTTGAATTATTCGTACTGCGCTTCTATATGATGGGACTTGTCTTGAAACCCACTGATAAAGGTTGGCGACCTCAAACGAAGAGTGATAAGTGATCTCGACACGTTTCACTGAGAGTTTAGTGTCGAAGAAATTTTCAAGTGTTAAAAAAATTATTGTAAAAACCAAAAGAAAACTGTTCTTTGTACAATTGTCTACAATTTATTTCAATTTTTTGAAAATTTATAACTTTGAGGAATTTTTGCGAGTTGAAAAAATTTAGTTGGACAGCTGTGCATTTTTACCATATTGTTATTAAATCGTTTCGCAACTATTGGTACCTCGCATTTTGTAGAATTTCAAAAAAAGCAAATTTCAGCCCGCCCTAGTGCATTTAGGTAGTCTACTTACGTAATATCCAACATTGATCAACTGTTGATGTTCATGAAGTCCACAAGTGATTGGTAATCCTTTATTATCTTTGCTTATTTCGAGAGAGATTTGAGGTTCTTTTTCGCACATTTCTTCTCCACTTTCCTCAAAATCTTTTTTGAACAAGCAATTTTTGCTGATGGGAAATTTTTCAACGATTATTTCGTGAGCAGCAATTGCTTCTTCGGAGTTTGTTTTGAGTTCAGGGCATAATGGAAATTCAATTATATATAAAGACCCAGCTTGTAATTTCCATTCTTCGCCGATTTTCACAAAGTTGGATGGAAGTTTGTAATCAGGCGCTCCTGTTGTTAAGCCAAAAAAGGATTTTATCACCTTGAATGGAGGATATGCAGTCGCTGTGGAAATAAAAAATTGAAAGTTGTAAAATAATACATAATAATTGCTAACAATTTGCGCAAATAATATGTTTTGGTATTTATTTGCTGTTACTGTATCTTGATCGATATCTTCCTACTAAAAAATATTGAAAATGAATCAACTTACTTGACTTTTCTGGCTCATCATTGCTCACATTTGTAACTTTGCCATTTCCTGTGGAATAAATATATTACGAAATTATGTAGATTTTGAAAAAGAAAAAAACCATCGCTTCGTGATGTTTGAATGTACTTTTAAGGTGTATAATTCAGACCATCAAAGGTCACGTTTAAAAACCCTAGTAAATTTATTTGAATTTTTCCTACTACCTTGATTTGGACATTTTTCGTTTTCATTTTACTGAAATTTTCGAAAAACGATTTTTTTTTAAATTTGTTAGTAAATCCTCGAATAATCAAAATTCTTCTTACAAATGTTGCATAAAGGGCTAATTTGACACGCTGAACAAAAATTTGAAATTGTTTTTTCTTATTAGAGTATTTTGAAACTTATTGTAATCATCTGAAAGCGTTTTTAAAACAAAATAGAATGTATAGTGATACAAATGAATAATGTAAATAAAACAAAGAGGGGGAGAAGGGGGTCAATCGAGTCTGAATAAGTCCGTAGGATGTATATTTTAACGGAAAGAAATATTATTATAGACTTTGAAGATCAACTTCCACTAGATAATTCGTTTGAAAATCCCTGCCAACAGTCAATTCATTCTTCTTATCTAGCTATCTTCTTCATGCTATTTCTTGTAAGTAATGCACATTAAGTTTGAAAATATTATTAATAATCTTACAAACGAACCTTCTCTACTGTGCGGCTCTAATTTGAATGAAACGTAGCTAGGTGGAATGCTGAAATTCATTTTTGGTGCATGTTTGGAAATTTGTATTAACTGTATAGCTGATAGATACAGCAAAAATGAACTATTCCTTAAAATATGATCTATTAAAGTTGTAATGCAGAAAATTGGGTTATTAACGAATATTGACCACGCAGATCGATCTATTATGTTTTCCAGACATTCTAAAGGCTCAAGAAAGTAAAACTTGTTTGCTACGTAATCCGGTGCTCGTGACTCAATGTATCAAATTTTCATAACATTCTGGAGCCTTCAGCAAAGATTTTATTTCTCCATGCTCTTCGAAATACTCCCAAAGAACTGGATAAGAACTTCAACAGTTGAAAATTTTATTCTAGCATATTGGCACCCATTCTAACAGATTAAAGCAGTTTTCCTGGAATTCCAAGCCAGACAGTTGGGAAAATTTTTTTGTATCTATTTCTGAACGGAAAAATAAAGATTCAGAATTGGGTGAACATTTTTCGACGAAAATCAATATACCTCCTAATATTACCTCGTCAAATTAATCCGTCGACTTCCCGAAGCATTCTGGAGCTTCCACTGAAAGTTTTAATATCTACAGGATTTTCAAAATGCTCCGCACAACGGCCGGATATGAACTTCAGCAGCTGAAAATTCTAGGCTCGGATAGAATTTTTTCTGGAATTTTCAGTCGGACAGTTGAGAAAAGTTTTTTGTTGCAATATTAAAATATTTCTTACATGATAAAAAAATTTGATTCAACTATCCACCGAGAAATTCTCAAAAAAACTACTTTGGTATGTTAGAATAGATGCCAATAGGCTAGGATACAATTTTCAGCTGCTAAAATTCATATCCGGCCGTTCTGGGGCATTTTAAAAATCCTGGGAAAATTAAAAATTTTGCTGGAGGCTCTAGAACGCTTTGGAAATGCGACAGATTGACTCGATGAGATAATATTAAGAAGTATACTAGTTTTCGTCGAAAAAAGTTCATGTGTTTTGTAATTCTGATTTTTTTAATTTATTCTTTATTATTCCAGCTAAAAATGTACACAAAAAATATTTTTCAACTGTCCGGCCGGGAATTCCAGAAAAGTTTGTTAGGTCTGTTAGAATGGGTGCTCATAGGGTAGGATAAAATTTTTAGCTGCCGAAGTTAATATCCAGCCGCTTGGAAGCATTTGGAAAATCCTGGAGAAATGACTTTTTTTTGCTGGAGGCTGCAGAACGCATGGAAAATTTGATAGTTTGAATAGCAAACTCCAGGATTAGGTAGCAAATAAATTTTTTTGAATAAATCCCCCCCATTCAATTTTTTAATTTTTTAAATATTAGAGAAAGTATAAACTTTATGAAGTCTCCAGAATGCCTGGAAAATATGATAAATCGATTCGCGTGGTCAGTATCATCTAGTAATTAAATTTTTCCCAATATAATTTTAACTGGTCGTATTTTATAAAATATTTTCTTTTGGCGATATTCATCAGCTATACTTACAGTTAGAAGGAATTTTCAAAAATTCACCAAAAAACCATAAACGAACTTCGGCATCTGAAAATTTGGTTCTGGGGTTTTTTCACATGCTTTTTCCACCAAGCTAAGTTTCATTGAAATCGGAAGTCGCATAGTTGAGAAGGTTCCCTTTTGAGGATTGTATTAAATGTAAACTAACCAGTTATACTCTGATCACTCGATTGATTTCAACCCGAATATTTACAAAAATGAGCAATGAACTCACCTGAAGTTTGTGATTGATCATTGTTAACGGTATCACTTGCTGCATTTGCTGTAAAACAATTGAAATGGTTTTTTTTTTTCAACAAGGAATTGATACAAATTAGTACCTAGCTTTTATTAAATTTATTGACAGGTATGTTAAGAAATTGTAAAGTAAGCCAATTTTTTTCACTACCAGAACAACTTGACAGAAAAACGAAATTATTTTTGTAATTATGTTTTTTATTACTAAGCTTTTAATACGTCATTTAAATTCTTAAGTAAATCCTACAATAGCTTATTAATGGTCAGTTTAAAATTCATTGTAATATTCTTAGTTTAAATAATAAATTATTGAAAAAGTGTTGAATTTTCGTGTGTGCAGTCGAAATATTTCTTATGAAAAACAGAAAGGAAATTGTCAAGTATTGCGAAGTGCTTTATACTATAAAATTAAAATGTTCATGGTCAATGAAAGAGTTTATGAAATTCTTACCTCGTTCGAAGCAAATGAGGACATAAAATGTGAAAAACCATATTAACAAAAAATTCATTTTTTTCTCGAATAATTCTTGAAAAAGAAATTAATATCTTGCTGACTTTGGCGATCGATTGTATATGAATTTCATGATACGTTTCAGCTGTAAAATTGATTCTTGAAAATGGGGAGTCGAAACCCTTTGAATATTTATTCAACTGTAAAGTACTGATAAACTGTGATTCAATCGAAATTGCTGATTGTAAGCAAACTTTGAAGCACCTGTAAGACATATTTTGTAACAGTTTGTTTAGGCTGATTCAAAACTTGATTATTTCGTTTTATACAGAGCAAAAAAAAAAAAAAAAACTAAAAATTGTTGTTCAATCGCAATGATTTTGAAAATTTTAACACTGTCTCAATTTATGAAAAAAATTTTTTCGTTGAAAAATTATAACATAGTGAATTGAAGATATCCATGAAAAAATACCGGAGGAATAGACATTTTAAGGATATGTATCAGAAAGTCAGTTTTTTGTTAGATTTAGGTGCATTTAAAACCAATATTCAGATTTTAGAGTATAGGTAAGCTCATTATATGTCAAAATGACCCAAAAAGTAACTTAGGTCTTTCGATTCCGCTCAGAATTGTTTTGCGAATTTCTCTGAATGGTTTAGTGAAAAAAATAGCTGTCCTTTTAAGCTCAACTCTTCAAAACAAGGGGAAAGGGTGGTAGTTGTAATATTCACGAGGTCCGAGATTACAATAACTTTATTAGCTTTCAATGTGAACAATAATAACATATGATAAAGTAGCGCTACC
>FIZR01027434.1:0-39016 GCA_900060175.1 Ferrisia virgata | reverse complement strand
AGGAAGTTGAAATTTGGTATGTACATTTAGTTGGGGCCCTAGATGTGTCTTTTGGTAGTTCAAACTTTTTAGCTCTATTGCACCCTCTCACAACCGCAAAATAATAAAAATTGGTTTTAGGCAGACAAAATTGTTGCAAATACATCACAAAAAAATTAACTGAAAAACGAAGAACGTAAGAAAATTTATGCGTTCTCGTTCCCATTCTCGTTCTTTTGAAACATTCGCCTTTATTCTTTCCTAGTTCTTCAAGAATATTAATTTGTCTATTCTCGTTCTTGAGAACGTTGGCGTTCTCATGAAAAATGCGTTTGAACGCGTTCTTCGTTCTTGTTCTCGTTCCGTTCTTGCAACACTATTACACTGGCGAAGACTTGCATCGATTTGCATTAATACTCAACATAGAGCTTTCAAAATCAGCATTTACTAACCGAATAAAGCCAAAAGGTAACATTGAATAATCTTTTCTATTTATTTGCTTTGATTTGCTTACAAATGTGTATTTCAATCAATTGAAATATTCCCCTTTTCGTCTCTTTCCCCAATTCAATTCACGAACGCGTATAAATTTTTTTGAAAAATTTTATACACGTGAAAGTGAAACACTTTTAAAATACGCCCCCGGGGTAAAGATTTGTTTTCTTTGTGTGTAGTTAAATTTTCGGAATGCGTTTGTGCAATTTAAGCGTGTAGATATCATGTGATGCAGATTGAAAATTGAGGTGTGCTTGTGCTCTACCGGAATAACGTCGTAGTGAAAAATGAATATAGAAACCATGTGATTGCATCATCTATACGAAAAAAAATCATCGATTCGTTTTCAATTAACAGCTTACTTTGACAAGCCAGCTACGATGGACGATCAAGAAATAATCAACATCTCAAATCAGCTAGCTCAAGCTGTCGAAGCAGCTCTAAATCCTGAAGTACCTCCGGATAAACGCCAACAAGCGTACAATGCTTGCGAGGAATTCAAAGAAAAATCTCCAATATGCATCCAGTGTTCGGTATATCTTTCGTTGCATGGCTCGCATCTAGTACGTCACTTTGGTCTTCAATTGATGGAATATTGTGTTAAGTACAAATGGTACGATATTGATCAGTCGCAGAAAATATCCATCAAAGATGTAACCATGTCGTTGTTACAGTCATGCGAAGGTGATTTCATTCATCATATTCATCTGCGAGACGCTTTATCTCGCGTTGTAGTCGAAATGATAAAACGTGAATGGCCCCAACATTGGCCAGATTTACTACCAGAGTTATACGCGACAGCTGCAAAAGGTCATATACAAGCTGAAACAGTACTGCTTATATTTTTAAGATTTATCGAAGATATTGTAGTTTTACAAACGTTAGAATACGCTCAACGTCGAAAAGATCTATATCAACATTTGATTCTCGAGTTAGAAAGCGTATTCACCTTTTTACTCAATTTGATGGCGCAACATTATAAACTAAATGTTCCTGAAAGTATCAGAGTTATCAATTTGTCGCTCAAATTAGTTAGCGAAATAATAGAATTCGCTTTTATAAATCGTATCGCTGCAGAGGAGACTAGACTGTTACCCGTTCTATGTGGGTTTTTAGCTGATGAAAATTTCCAACTAGAAACAGCTGAATGTTTGAATCGAATTGCAACCAAAAGAGGTAAAGCAGAGGATAAACGGATCATTTGTAAATTGCTGTTGAGTTCTACGTTAATCAACGATATTTCGAGAATTAATTTATTACTTCAAAATGGAACTTTGAACGAACGTAATTATCTATTCGTGAAGAAAATCTCCGAATTGTTATGCTCGCTGTGTAATTTAATGTGCAACGTGATCAAAAACGATAACGATAGCTTATACGAATTCGTAAAATTAGAGAATATGATATTATTATTGGAAATTTTAACTACTCTGTGTAATCACCCCTCGTTAATGGTGGCATTTAATGTCAACTGTGGTTGGACCGCTATATTCAAACATGGCATTATCAACAAAGATGCCAACGTGTTGAATTACGTTACCAAATGGGTTACAAACGTTACATCGAAACTTATACGTATTCCGTATAATCCGGAGAACGCTGTTCCGATGCTTCAAGAAAGCTATAAATATTTAATATTCGATTTCGATTCCGAAGAATCTTTCGCCACATTTTACTTTCGTTTCCGGGTGGAATTACTCGAAGCTTTTCGTCATCTAACTGCAATCGCTCCGGTGGTAACATTTTCGTGTATCGAGCAATGGCTCGTAACAAGAATACAAAAAACTTCGTTAAATTTGAACGCCTATCATAGCGTATATTCGATCGATTACCTCGAATGGGAAGCTATAGTCGCCTTGGTCGATACAATCGTCAGCCATTTACCAAAAAATCACACTATTCCATTAGAAAGAAGCATACAACTGTTGGATCTTTGCTTAAATCTGAAACCTTCAGATCCCGGTATACTTTCATTCGTATTATCGTGCATATCTACGTTTATTTATTTCGTCAACGCGTCTCCGGCCGAATTACAAAACACCTACATGCTTCGCGTATTAGATAAAGTATTTTCTACGTTAATATTCGAGATGCCTGGCCAAACGAAGCAAACTAGATCGAAAAATGTTCGTAATTTACGCCGTCACGCCGCATGCATGTTGGTAAAATTGAGTCTAAAATATCCGATGCTGTTTTTACCATTTTTCGATAATATCAAAAAAGCGTTCAACGATTTGAAACAAGATACCAATCAATTGTATAAAATGGAAATCGTCTTATTTTTAGAAGCTATGCTCTCCATCAACAATGCGTTCTGCGACTACGATCGTCAAACTCAATTCATCGGCGAAGTATTCGCCGAAGTGAAAAATTACTGGGCTAAATTAAGCTCCGACGTATTCAGCGACCATTCGAAATTCACTTCTTTTATCGGTCTCGATAATAAACTATCCAACGAAGAAGATATCTACATGAAGAATCGAGGCGAACTTATGTATTGCATCGACATAATCGTAGCTGTGATCAAACGTTCGTCGTGGCCCGAATCTAAAGAAAAAGCTATCAACGGAGGTTTCGTAATCGGCTACGAAGGTGATCAGCCAATTTACAAGAATCCGGCTACACCTCACGTGCTGGAATCTCTTCCAGGAGTGTTTTCTTTGATTAAAACATTCCACTGTGTATGGAGCGCCGAAGGTAAATCGAAACTACATTCGGATTACGAGAAAGTACACGATTTATCGGAAATCGAATTGAAAACTTTATTCGGAGGTCACCTTGGTCAAAAACCAGAACTCAATTTACTCGATCCGATGCCAAACGCTAATACTTTCGTTAAAATGCAAAATTTCCTACTCATCTTGTACGAATCGTGCTTCACAGTCGTTACGAAAGCTTGCCAAAACTTGGGATATTTCTTCTACGAACTACCCAACTTTGCTCCGAGTTTCGCCGCATCTGTATTTTATAACATAGACGCAATTCCCGACTATAGATTACGAGTTATGGTTAAACAGTTCATGAAACCATTCATATACTGTTGCCCAGCTTCCAAATACGATGCCATATTGATGCCTATATTCGCGTATTTTACATCCTACATGTACGAGAGATTATCTAATAAATGGAAGTATCTGAAAGAATGTCGAGAAAATGGCAAGTTAAAGGATGACGACGAAGAAGATAGTAAAGAATTAGTCGAGGATTTTATTAACACGTTGTTATCGCGAGAATACATGGATATTATTAAAGCCATGCTACTGAAATTCTCATTATCTGACCTGAAATCATGTAATGGTGAGTATCAGCTGTTTCGTCTTATGATACATTTTCCATTTTATCAATACAGATGATATGCTGCTACTACTTTTAATAAAAGGTTTATGTTTGTTTTTCGAGCTTTCCACTTTTCTTTATCGGGAAATATTATTCTAGATACGAATTTATGAGCAATGTAATTTGTTTTTTTTTATCTGTTTAATTTTGATCGTGTCTAAATGGTTGATGGTGTTTATTTATTAAACGTTCTCCATATTCTTTATCAAAATTAACAGCTTAAAATATGGGTATTTTTATCTATTTCGTGTCGAGGTGAAATTCACGCGCAGTTTGCAAATCGATGAAAAAACTTTTCAAGGATAAGACTTCGATTAAAATCGTCATTGAATTTAGAAGTAAAACTGAGCGATAGAAAGCTACGACTTGTTAACTATTTGTGGAATTTATTTGCAGAAAGCTTATCAGTTTCAACGATGAAGGGATGGAAAAAATGATAATTTTAAATTCTAGAACCAGATCGTTCCAAAAACTGATTTCTGTGCTCTTACTAATTCATCATTAATTTTATTTCAGGTACGGCCAATTCAAATGACGAACTTCAATCTCCAATGGGTTCGCAGACAAATCTATCTTATTCGACTAACATTTACGAAAGTCTTTCAGAACTGGGCGTGAAATTCTTACGTTACGAAGCTACACGTTACGGTATCATGAGCTTCATCCTAAATTCAATTTCGTGGTTAGACAGCACTCATAGTTTGAAAGCCACGTTTAAAATTCCGGTCATCATGAAACAGCTTTCAATAGACGGAAACTTGACGCAAGAGTTAGCAGTGCAAACCATAATTAGTCTACTGCAGGGTTTACAATTACACGGTCAACATGATGCTAACCAAGGTACTCTTTTAAACTGTGCCATTCAAGTGTATCTTTTAGTCAGACCGCAATATCCGCAAGTTTTGGAAATAATGACCATGGTGCCAGGCATCAATATGGAAGATTTGCAAAAATTCGATCAAAAAGTTTTGAAAATCGGACCCCAGTCTAAAATAGATAAAGGTAAATCTTTGGCTAAGCATTCATTTCATCAAACAATGTTGTTCTTTAATCATGACATATGTTTGTGTGTGTTTTCAGGTATGAGAGAAATGTTTAGAAAGTTGGTGAACAATCTGATTGGTAAAAATATCGGGCAGCTGTTTAAACGTAAAGAATCCATACGCGATTTACCTAGAATTGAGATACATCGACCGAAAGGTGAAAATATACTGAATTTGTCTGGCAGTGAAAACGACGTCGGGATAGCTAATTTTTTTAAATAAATTTATTTCTGTAATTCGAAAACTCCCTTTTCCTTTCCTCCCCTTTCCGCTGTATCCTTATTAAAATTTTGTTATGTTTTATACATTTATATATTTTGTAATTTCGTTTTAAAAAAACACTCGATTTTTTTATTATTATTATTTGTTTTGCCATTAAATTCGAAAATATTTTGTTACATTTGGAATCGTTTGAAATGGTCTTCGTGTATTTTGAACAGTGTACAATAACAAATGGTTCGTGTAAAATTTTCGTTCATGTAGGTAGATATTTTAAAAGGTTTGTTGTGTTCAAAGAGCAAATGTTTGAAAAAAAAACTCATGTGATTTTTCTCGTGTAATATTTTTAAATGCCATTCCTGGAACTTTTTTTAGTTTTTTTCCTCCTGTGATTTTTTGGAAAATGTTACTTGACGCGAAAGTTTTATCATATGAAATGAAAGCAGGTGTGTAGAGAATTTATACTTAGCGGCGTTAATTTATTGTACAAATATAGATATAATATTTTAATCAATATTCGACCATCGTGTTGTGAAATTATGAATGAAAATCAGTGATACAGTATCAATGAAATATGTTTCTGCCGCCGGATGGAATAAGTTGCCAGTTTCAATGTAAAAATAAATTATGTTGGTTTATTATTCTCGTGTAAAATGTTCGATTTTAATTTTTTTCCCTTTGCGTTGAGATAGCTAATACGAAGTGTTGTGTGATCCGTAATACAATGCAACTTAATTCGTTATTTATTTTGTTTTCCTAGTTTTAAAATATAGAATTTATATCCGCGTTTCAATGGTTTTGTTTTGTTTTTCTACAGGAACTTGCGTGTATAATTATGATCAAAGTATAATCTGTTCAATTTAAATTGACCCCTGGTTATCAGAACAAAAATGTAAACAGTATGTTATGAACCAATTAAATTGCTAGAAATCTGCTCGATATTAAATTTTTGGCAATTTGATTGGTTTATAACAATTATGTTTGTAGTGGCGAGTGCTTAATTTAATTATTATAACCAATCAGATTGGCCAGAAATTCAAAATTGAGTATATTTCTAGCAATTTAATTGGCTAGTTACACATTGTTTACATTTTTGTTCTGATAACAAAGGCTCAATTTGAGCTGAACAGATTATACAAAGTACGCAATCAGATTTGATTTTTCCGCTGATGATAATGAAACGAAATAGTAAAAATAAATCATTTATTTAAAATTCTTATGTAAGAAAAACAATAGGAAAAATACTGGAAGAGAACTGATATCTTAATTTCAATGTTTGAGTACTTGAGTTTATGGACGTAAAACTTATGTCGTGAAATTGACTAGACCAAAATCAATTAATAGGTAATACAAAATACATATAAATTAATACAACACGTTGATATTTACAAATGATAATACTGTTCAACAGACCATGACCATTACACTTTACAAGGGCGGTGCAAGCGAAGCAGGATAAATGAAATCGCCTTTGCAAAGTTTTTGTGCACGAAAAACTTTACAGCTTTGCACGATTAAATTTTTATCAATACAGAATCTCACTTCATGCAGTACACTTTTTTTACGTACCTGTAATAAGAGAAACATTTCATGCAATTAACATATTCGAATTACTGCTCGATTTAAATAAAGGTAAAATTTACTTTATCAAAGTTGCAAATAGTTTGCGGATCGACGTCGAAGTGTTTTTTCAAACAATCCATAATATGTGTACTTTTGAGTATTTTCAAGTTATCCGGATGTATACCACATTGATCAAGTGCTTTAGTAATATTGTATTGTTTATTCCATTCTAAACCTTGTTTGAAATACTTCAATTGCGTGTTCAATCTCTCGGTATGTACGCCACAAGTGCCATGTTTCATCCACTGGTAATTCCAAAATGATGACGGGGATACACTCTTTAATGCAGATGGCCAAGATTCAGTCAGCTCTTCTTGTATTGGTACGAGTTCAGTTATATTGAATGGTGTCGAGAGACAATATTGCAGCGAATTCGAATATCTATTTGGCCTGTAAAATACCAACAGATGATATTGTTTTAAGAAATACGTGCATGAGTTGTAATCGGCAATATGATTACATTCGTTCGATCGATTGTTTTGTGAGCCAATTCTGATACCAACCAAATTCCATGTATAGTCCAATTATTATTATTTTCGGATAATCTACACTCCTGCATTTGATTTTTATCCTGCATTACACTACAAGCTGAGATGGGCCACTGCTGAGCGAATACCAAATAATCCCATGTTTCATTTGATGATGACGAGGAAGCGGATGAATATTGGTAGTATTTTATCGCTCGTATTGCAAAAGCTATGAAAATTAAAGCCCAAAATACGCAGCAAAGTAGTATTCTTCTCTGACGCACACTCTCATTGATACTTTCACCTGTAATTTCGACAAAGTAATCAATAAATCGAAATTTTGAAAGAAACACAAGTTGAAGGAAATGTATAATCTTACAACAGGTTTCGTAGTTAACTGGCATCTTGAATTTATATGATTGGAAATATGATTTTTTTTAAGCTCCACTTCTTGAATTGAGAATGAAGAATAGTAATCCTCGAGTTGTTTCCTTTCTCCAAGTTCTTATCATCATTTTTTAAACATTTATGAGATGACGTGTGACGTGTTACAGGTGTTATGCAATGCTTTGTATCATGCAATGTTTCGTGTCTTTACGGTAATATTCGAGAAATTCCGTGATCGCAATTGTAAAATTTCATTCCAGAATGAATCACAAATAAAATGTTACAACAGTTGAAACAGTTACGCCTGTTGGAGGCGAAAAGAATACACGTTGAATGAATTTATCTCGTTTCCTTTAAAAAAAAGTCATCTTACGAAAATAAACATGTAAAAATGAGTAAAATGTATTACTTTCGATAGCTATGGCAATCGTGAACAATTTTTCATTGCAGATGACAATTTATCCACGTTGATTGATCTCCGTCTGCTTCCACACTATGAATGATTCTACAGAAGAGTTCATGTGATGATACATTTAAAATTATATTATGTAATTCTTATACTTGCTATAAATTTTAATAAAAGTAATACGAGTACCTGTTGCTAGCTTCGCAGCATATACCCTCCAGTAAATTCATGTCATCTGCACACTTCATAAATGAAACGACAGAATTGGATATTTAAAAAAAGATTAAAATAACACCAAGATTAAAGTTGAAACGAAAAAATAGAGGTAGGACAAAGAAGCTATAAATTTGATGGAAATTTAAACAACCGGATCAGCGAATAGATAGGTAGGCTACTAATTACTACGGTTCCAAATTAAAACCCAATTACTAAACAATGAATTAAAAAATTAATATTTAATCAATGCACCAAAATGGTAATACGGGATGATGGGACCCATATGATTTAAATATTAAAAGGAAATGTTGCAGGATAAGTAAATTCCTCTCCGCAATATTGGAATCCAAAGTAAGGATCAGCAACATTAGTACAATTTTTTAAACGTAGTTTATGATCGAAACAAAATCCAATCTCGTACAAGGTGTATTTGTTTGATATCTGTGATAAAAAAATAAAGAAATATTAATCCTTAGTTCTCTCATCTCTGTTATTGATACTTTTACATAATTCAATCGCTCACCAATGTCATCATATCACTTCTACATCCAATTTTCGTTTCAACGTTGAAACGTTTTCTAAAACATTCATAGATTTCAGTGTAGCTGAACATTTTGGAGTCATTGGCGAATATGTGGCATTTACCCAACGTTTCATCTATATTGTATTGATCGTGCCATTTCATTCCCTGATCTAAAAACTTGTTCTCCGTGTTCAGTTGCTCGACTTGTCGTGCACATGTTTCATCATATGTACCGAATCTATTATAATCTGATGGCCAACGACCATTCATCTTATTCTGCGTCCTCTTACTGATATTCGATTCCTCATCACTGTACAGAGGTGTTTGACAGGAAAATTTACCCGACTCTGTTTTGGAACCTTCTACGGTCCTGCAAATAATCATTAAGCATTTGTATTATATAAACACACCATTAGTATTTTTTGTATGGAGGTAAAGAATATAAAATTCTACAACGTCTCCGTTGTGAAAATAATCACATTAACGTATGTTTTTATGAACTTAGTACGCTCACCATATGTTATCTATCACCCATCCGTATTCATTTCTGTATTGGCTGAATAGTAGATCATCCCACGAATGGATCTTCTTTGAATCCCATTCTTTGGGATTTAATTCCTTTATATCGTCATTCGATAAAATATATACATCGCATGAGCTACGATTCAGCATATACACTACAAATGCTATACCAAGTACGATAACAATAATTTTTATACAGCCTGAACGATAATTTGGTTCTTTGGCAAGAACGTAGATCGGACGAGACTGTGAATTTGCATTATTTTCAGGTCTGAAAGATGGATTTAAACCATTTTCAAGTTTAAACTCTTGCTTCACAGGTTGTTCTAGAAATTGAAAAAGAATTCGAAAATATGTATTTGATAATTCTAAATGAAATAAAAATTATATATTAATCACTTACGTTTAAATTCGTTGTTATGAAGCATTCTTGCGTTCAATGACAATGAAAGTTCACGGTTATTTCATGACACCACGCGATACTTGAAAATTAAGCTTTCTCTGCGATCAATACCTACTTTTGAATAACAAAACTTTCGGCTGGTTTCGTTTACATTCGGGAAAGTTCATACTAAGCTTGTGTTTCACTTTTTCGTTTCATTTTTTTCTTCATATATTTATAATAGCAAATACAATGATAATAATTTTCAAATATTTATTATAAATATTACAATGAAAAAATTGAAAATCCACTTGGGATACACAATTGAAAATATATTATTGCAGCATTATTGTTAGAAATGAAAGTGAAATTATTTACATTACATTGACCTACTGGAATGAAACAATTCAGCTTTCTTAAAATTGACTAAATGAAATATAATTTTTAGATATTGCATCAAAGTGGTAAATTAAAAAAATCCTTATACGCTTAGAGCTCAAAAAATAACACATCATACTACATGTCGTAATAACATTAAAATTGAAAATAAATTAATCAGTCTTTTCAAACAGTTGAAATTTTACGATTCTGCAACGGTATCCGGATAAATAAAATCACCATCACAATGCAATTGCGCATCAATAGTATCACAGCTCTCTAATGTTAAATTTTTATCGAAACACAATCTCACTTCGGTCAAAAGTAGCCGATTACGTACCTGTGCGAAAAAAATTATCAGTTATTCAAAAGCCTCATTTAAATTTTAAAGATAAAATTTAGAGAAAAATAATTACGTCATCAAACATGCAATAAATCTGAGGTTCTACGCCGAAATACTGTTTCATGCAATTGATAACTTCATCGTTTGTGTATAATTTGGCATCATTCGGATAAACTCCACATTTAGCAAGCGTATCGGTAATATTGTATTGTTTGATCCATTGTAAACCTTGGCTAAAATATTTAAATTCTGAATCCAACGATTCAATTTGTGCAGCACATGTTCCATGTTTTAACCATTCGTGTTTCCATAGATAGGTATTTGCAGCATCCTTTTGTATGGTTAGCCACTCCTGAAGCAATTGATCTTTGATAGGTGATAAAGCGGAAGCGTTAAATGGTATCCGATGACAGAATTGCGGATAAGACGTGCTATTGCTTATACTCGGCCTATTAACAAGAAAAATATAAACACGTAAAGCGGCTCTTTGTGTAAATCTTATTCTTATCGCATATTACGTCACATAAAACGTTTTACGATACCCAACAAAGAATCATGCTTAACGATAACGACCTCCACAAAATAAACAAATAAACATTTTTACGCTTTAGTGCATTTACCAAATTCCATGTATCGTCCAGGCATATTTATTATCGGCAAAATTACAAGAATCTGCCGATTGTTTCTGCTCTTCTGTGTACGTGGTACAATAAGAAATTGGCCATTGCTGGGTGAATAACAAATAGTCCCAGGATTTATTATTTGACACAAAAGTCTGCGGAATATCTTCGTAATATTCTACTAATACGAATCCTAAAGCTATGATGGCGCAAATCAAAAGAGCGAATATAGCTTTCTTTTCGCAAGAGCATTCATTTTCAAGGTTGTTTTTATTCGGAACGTTTTTGTCTGAAAATTAAACACTTCTGTAGAATAAAATTTCACACTTATTTTGAAAAGTAATCGTGATACTACTTACCAAATGTGTCGTAGGTTTTTGCTGTCATCTTGATTTTCAATAGACGAGTTCGCGTCAATTTACAATTTCATTTTCAAAATTTAAATGAAAAAATGTTTAATGTATAATTCGCTTTGCGCGAAGTTATTTGTTTTGCAAATTGCATGGTTACAGAGGTGGAGAGTGAAACGTGATAACTATTCGGGTTATTTCGTTGAAATTCGTAGGGTTTCGTGAATACAATAGCACACGCTTTGGCTCGGCCTTGCGTTTCAAAATTCTAAAACGAGGAAAATCCTTGCAAATTTAATGCTTATAAATATAACAATAGAAACGATAAATAAACCACTTGAAGCGAATCAAGACGCGTCGAACTTACCCATTAACTTTTAATCAAGTTTTAAGTGTACAATAAGAATTTCAATTCAATGCTCAAATCTTCAATATTTCTTCCCTCAGAATATTATTAAATCATAATTTTTTAAAATCAGAATAACATATACATTCATCATTGAATATGTTCGATTCAAAATGGTATATAAAACAAACTACAAAGCATTAAGAATTCTTCGTCGAAGACAAAATAAATAGGCATTTATTGAGACAAAACATTAATAAATAAACAAATAAATAAATTAAAAGTTGTCTCGCTTATGATTTCTTTTTCCCCTTTTTAGAAGGGGCTTGCTCCGTAGGAGGTTTCAACTTAGCTAGTTCATTCTTCAATTCTAACATTTCAGTCAAGAACGGTACCCACACTTCTTTACCCTCTTTGTTACTTTTTAGCGTCCTGATTTTGTCACCCTGAAATCACATACGAGAAATTACAGCATAATTTGTAACTACTCCGATAATTGAATATTATTCGTTCATTTAACTAGTAATAAACAATCAATATATCGATTACGTAAATAATACCAGAATTTTGATAGCTTCTTCCAGCCTCAATATTTCTTGTTCTTTATCTTGGCATTCGCCATTTTTGACCGGTTCTCCGGTACCTGTAGAGGATACATTATTAGCCATAGTTTCCTGAACTTTTTTCAATTCTTCGTATTGCTTCTTCATATCGAGCAACGCATTCACATGAGGTTGCCACTCGGATTTCTGAGCACCACTTCCTTTCATCTTCCGAACCAAATTACCCTGAATAACGAATCAATATATTACTTTTCGAATCTCATATATTAGTTTTGAGCACCGAAACAGAATATAAAGATTTACTTGATCGCTAATAGCAGCTTCTAGTTTTTTCAAACTATCTGCAACTTTTGACGCAGATTGCAGATCGGCGAACGTATTTTCAGGTTTATTAGTTGCTTCTTTGGGAGGCGATGCTTGACGTCCGGAAAACATTTTTTTCAACGTTTCGACGGTACCGATTTCGATTTTCGTGAATATGGGGACAGGCTAAAATAGGAAAAAGTATGATTTACTGTAAAACAAAAAAAAAGGGACTAGCAAATCTCGTCTTACTTTTCCAATCTTATGTCCTTCGGGCAGTAAAATATTGACATCTTCGGTCAATACAAAAAGATCTTCCGACGTGTTCATCTGATCGGCCATAATTTTCGAAATACTCGGCATATAAGGTCGAATAATAATAGCCAACAAACAAGCCACATTGCACGTTATACCAATTACGGTGCCAGCTCGGCTCCTATTACAAAGATAATACCTGGTAGAGTAGATATCTTAGCAGCAAATTAAACATTTATTCATTACGTACTTCTCTTCGTCGTTGCCTTTGACTAACAACCATGGTTTCTGAGTCTGCATGTACAAGTTACCGTGTCTGGAGATATTCAACATGTACTTGATACCATCACGTAGTCGGCCAATTTCAAGAGCATTATGGTATCCACGAAGTTCCTGAGTAATCGAAGCCAATAAAATGCAGTCTTCTTTGGTCAAATTCATCGGTGGAATGACCGAATTGAAGAATTTCTCATCGAAAACCAATGCTCTAAAAGACGTACAAGATGAATTAAAATTACCGGTGATTGAACCTCGTACAATTGGAAATATTGAAATCTTTATCAACCTATTGACGAAGTTACCGATATTATTTAATAATTCGGTATTATGCTTCGTTGCTAAATCTACCCAGCTGAACGACGAATCGTGAGATTCCGGTCTCATGTAGAGTAAATAAAATCTAAATATATCGGCCGGTATTCCGGTGCTTTTGGCGTCCGTGCCGAATACTCCGATACCTCTGGATTTGGAAAATTTACCATCTTCGTAGTTCAAATATTCTACAACGATAAGAGAAGAACATTAGATTCATGATGCTTGATTTTTTTTTTGCATATTTTTATAATCACCTGTAGCAAAGATGTGATCAACCAGAAGGTAATTCTCATCAACGGCCAATAAAGTGGCTGGGAACATGACCGAATGGAAAGGAACATTATCTTTAGCCATGAACTCGTAGTACGTTACTGGAGTTTCTTTGGCAGGTTGCCACCATTTCTTCCATTCCTGACTGTAGTTCGCTGTTATGCTCATGTAACCGATTGGAGCATCGAACCATACGTAAAATACCTATTAAAAATAAATAGATAAGAATAAATTATTAATGGACTAATTATTATTAATGTATTAAAAGTTCGGATACGCTTACTTTTTTCTCGAATCCACTCAATGGTACCGGAACACCCCATTTCAAATCTCTCGTAATACATCTCGCCTTCAAACCGTCTTTTAACCAAGAATTTGTTATCTCTCGAGCATTGTGAGTCCAACCGCCGGATGATTTCTTTATCCATTCTCGTAACGTTGGCTCTATCTGTAATTTTTTAGGATATCTTTGTTCGAATGCTTTCTAGGTTAATTGCATTTCTAATTAATTAGGTACTATTATCTTAGTTATTGTGACATTCTTAAAAAGCATGCACGAAAAAGAAGAGTAATACGATTACAATCACCTTATCAACAAAATTAACGGTAAGGTTTGAATGCGATCAAAAAAACTACCACCTTGATCCAATCGACCATGTAGGTCTCATAACACAAAAAGCTATACGTATTTATCTGCAACGCACGTAAAAAAAAATATAAAATTTTTTAAAGCGCGCAAAAAAATCATACACATACAATGCTGAAAGCAAAATTTATATGCATAAAAAATTCAAGCCATGAATGGCCATTTTTTTATGCCAAAAAACAAAAGTGCAGAGTGACACGAAAGTTCTTCTTAGCGACGGAAATAAATTACCTAATTATAGCAATTCGGTCAAATAACATCATTCCGGCAGATACGAATTTTGTGTCACACTACACATTACAATTATTATTAAATAGATTAATATCCAAACGGTAAAGACGTAAATTAATTAATTTTTCACGATAATTATGAAATGGTATCGATTTTGAATTGACCTTATTAGGTCTAAATGGATCTTAATGAGGTGAATAGGGTGGAAGGAAGAAGAGAAGAGATGAAAGAGACGGATAAATTTTATTTCAGTTTCGAAATCTATGCAAGACTCTTATCTTTTTCATTTTAAATTGAAATTTCAAACATGATTTTTATTTCATCCGATCACCCAATTATTCCGATTTTGGGTAACTCTATTTTCGGTTTAAAAAAAAAGAAAAAAAATAGACGAACTAATTATACGAAATAAATGTCGAAACGACAAATTCAAATTAATATTTCAACCAACGTTTAAAGAAGCCACGTCGAAATTAACACGTGCTTTCGCTTTGATCTCGACCACGCTACGTTTTAATTTTTGATATTTGGACTCGAGTACGCGATCGTAGCTTTATTGCGTCATCGTTGTTATCATTTTCGATAAATCGATAAACATACAAAGAAGCGAACAGAAAAGAAGAAGTTCAAGCTAAACACACACGCGTGAATCACAATTGCGTTATAATCTGTAAGATTACTAGGTAAATAATACATTAAGGGAACCTAAACCGATTGATAACTCGCCTTCGGTAATTCTAAGAAAAGCTGATTGGAATTTTTCACTACTGGCATTTTACCGCAGATTTTACAGCGTGGCTGGATCAATTCGACCGCATTTATTAGCGAACTACACCCGTCACATTGATCACCTCGAGCATCCTCATACTTACATTTTGGACACGTTCCTTCGACAAAACGATCAGCCAAAAATCTATAAATTCAAAATAGTACATCGATGAGCATCGTAGGTACTTCTATTTTTACTTTCTAAGTAAATACGAAGGACGAACCGGCTGCAATTTTCGCAGAATAATTGCTCGACTGAGGCTGTGGACGTGAAGCCTTTCTCATGAAGCCGTAGAAATAAATCCTGCGCGATTCTAAAGTATTGACGATGAATTAATGTTAAAGATTTTACTCGTATTGGAAATAAGAAAGAAGATAAACTCACAGTTTTTGTTGTTCGGTGGTAGTGCGACCGAAATAGTCGAAATCTATATTGAACCAGGTATACGTTTCTTTATGTATTTGGAAATATTTATCACATATTTGCTGAGGAGTTAGTTTCTCTTCTAATGCTTTCGTTTCGGTAGCAGTTCCGTATTCATCGGTTCCAGCGATATATAACGTGTTCCAATTCCGCAGTTTGCAATATCTGTTTAATAAAAAACACAACTCGTAATCTATTTATAATTTGATAATTATTTATAAATATCGGTGCGATAATATACCTTGCAAAAACATCAGCGGATAGTACACAGCCAATGATATTACCCAAATGAGGAACATTGTTAACGTAAGGTAATGCAGAAGTAATTAAAATATTTTTCTCTCCAGCTCGAGGTAATCTGTAATTAGAAATCGAGAGATTAAACACATAACTAATCTTATTTCATCATTGTTTCAATAGAAAATGAAATATTTACACTGGTTTCGTAAATTTTTGTGGTTTAGGACGAGGTGATCGTTTACCAAGCCAGACTTGTTCGGCTTCGGTTATTTCAGCTTCGGTAACGGTTGTTTTCTGTTAAAATTATCACAATCGAAATTAGGAACTAATATAATATGTATGTGGATATTTATAGAGTGTTTTACCTCTTCTGCTACATTTTCCATATTACTAACTGAAAGTAAAGGATACGAACAAGTTTCAACGAAAGATTTAAATACTTCAACGCCTTGTTTTTGGCCCCAAACAGCGATAGATTCCTGCCAAATAAAACACCATAAATGAAAGCACACTCTTGGAAATCGTAAGACAAACTCTATTCACGAATAATAAACCTCACCTTGACTGGTTTCAAATCGTTCAGGTTATTAAACCATTTTAGAATACTGTGTTTTGATGATAAATACTGCGATACTATATTCTGCTCTGTAATAAGAGCTAATAACGAACTCCATAGAACCACATCGGCCACTGTTAACCGTTGCTGTAAAAAAATAACACAATTAGATACACGTTCGGATACAGAATTACCAATAGAGTTCGATAGATTACTTACGCCTACTAAATACACGTCAGTTTCTAACGCTTTATCAATATGATTGATTAAATTAAGCACAGGACTATCGGCAATCTTATCGAAATTACTGGCAGCCAAGGCAGGCTAAAAAGAAACATGGTAGGTGAGCTTCTAATGTAATACATAGTTTTCACGATCGAAAATTTTCGAATACAAACCTGTAACACTGTTGATTCCCACGTCAACCACACATCTACTTTTTCACTCAAACTATCGTCTGGCTTGAATAAATAACTAGCGCCAGCAGTGCTGGAAAAGATATTCGTACCGTTATCTAATTCTAAAATGGGTAGTCTTTTTAGGCTAGTTGGTTTGTGCTCTGTAAGAAGATGAAATTATTAGGATTTAATTTACGCGTAAGAGAGGTATATAATACGAACCTTTCGCATTCACGGTGACAATTTCCAATTCTTTTTGACCGCATTTCGATGCTATCAGCAGTTTCAAAGCACCGGGATTGTTTGGGTTTGTATAGCACTTCATTGTAGCATTACTTTGTAATAGTACAAAATTGAGGATTAATTAACGTACGTGTCACAGCATTATTAATTCACTGGATTAATAAATTCTACTTTTCGTAGGTAATTTTATGACTAACGATGTGTCTAAGCGTGCAATCGTATGACAACATTACCTTTATCAGTTTCGTCAGATTGGCACCTTGGCCATGGCACCACATGGTACTTACAGTTTGTTATTCAAGACCGTATGAGAGCGCTAAAGTAGTCGACATATTTTTTTTTAGCAAATTGAATTGATATTTTTCAGAAATGTATTGATAAAAAAATTTAATTAAAATTTTAATCCTTGTTCTTCATCGGTTTATTGGAACTGAAGCGATAGTTTACAGACTAAATAATCGTGCGGTGTGTTCCGGTGTTAGATTAATTTACTTTTTGCAACGTAGAAAATACATGAAGCTAAGTCAATCCGGTCAGGTACATTGATTTATGTCGTATGGGTATAGAATGAATACTCAAGGAAATTTGGTAAAAAAAACTCACCCTATGTTGGTGTAAAATGACAATACATGCAATATAATTAACCAAAGTATCATTATGCAGGTTTACGAATTGGCAAGTACATATCCAAGGAATGTTCATATCGCGAAAATGAAAATGAAAAAAAAAGGGAAGTACGATATCGAACATTCCGGCGTTGGCTGAACGTTCGAGTGTTTCAGAAGTTCATAAATTCGTCACAAGATGCCAGTTGTATTGGTTCAGCCCATTGGTTGGTGGTAAAGCATTTGCCCATTCTGGTCTAAAATTTCATAATGCAACAAGAATTTGAAATTTAAATTTGTAATATTGTTTTTTTAGAAGTCATCAACATTGATTTACCCGTATGAGAATTCTTATATTTTATCTGTTGTTAATTTCCACGGAATGGTTTAATTTCTAGTTTCGTGATACGTATCTGAGAACGGTTTTCGAATTAAACATACAAATCGTAAATTAAAAATAACTTCAAGCGATGAAAAATTGGCTCAATTTCTACAAGATTCGGTACAATCTAACCATAAATTCGCCAGTAATGTATACAAAGAAGGTATTCATAAAAGCAAGATTTTTATGCCCACCTTTGTACGCTGTCTTTAGTACCAAAATTATATTATTTCTGTTCAAGTGCATTTTGTTTAGATTTTAGCAAACGAAGGAAATGATTTCATATTTTCGCTAATTAGTCTGCAAATAGCGTTATTGATGGCCTTTAGTGGTGTTAAAGAAATAACCGAGGAAGAAATGAAAAATGGTTTAAATTTACTCAGCGAAAAAGAGTTACTTCAAGGAATTCAAAATCTATCGGCTCAACTCGAAGTATGCTCCATTGTCTTACATAATGTATTCGTATTTGATGTTTCTTCAAATATTATTCAATTTTTTTAATTATATTTTGATATAGAATCCTAATTTGAAAATAGCCTCTCAAATATTCATCAAACAAAAATATAAAATCAAAAATTTTTATGAAAATTTTGTAAAAAAGTATTTGAAGTCTATTTTTGAGCTCGTCGATTTCAAGAATTCACCTTCTGAAGCTACTGGTATTATTAATTAGTGGGTATCCGAGCAAACTCGAAAGAAGTGAATTATTTATTTATTTTTTTAATGACCGAATGTAAAATAATTGTATGATTTTTATCACGAGGTACTTTGGAAGAAGATACTCGTTCAGTACTGATAAACGCGGTATATTTTAAGGATGAATGGCGTCATAAATTTTTAGAAAGTAGAATAACTGAGGAACCATTTTATATTACTAAAGATAACTACATCAACATACGAATGATGCGTATTATTACTGACGAATTGAGATATTCAGAAAAAGAGTTGTTTCGAGCTCTGGAAATTCCATACAAAGTATTATTGAATACATAAACTACATATATTAATTGATATAATTAACAAATAAAGATGTTTGTTTTATGAATTAGTTTTGTAGAATGAAAATTTCCTGTTAATCATTTCACTACTTTAGAAGATCGATGGCTTGGATAAAGAAGAAGAAAAACTATGGGAAACTGGTTTCTCCGAAATATTTTTAAAAAATTGTGGCATCGTAGTGAATTTGACCCTGCCCAAAACGAAAATGGAAAAGTTGACCAAAATGAAATCTGTGGTGGAAAGAGTTAGCACGCAGCATTAATCTACTCGAAATAATATTCGCGTATTTTCAATCTTGAACGGGTTGATTTTGATGTACCTTTTTAGCTCGGTATACGGACCATGTTCGACGAAGGTAGTGCTGATTTTTCCGCTGTATATGCTCGCGAGGAGGATCCTTTTTACGTTGGCGATGTCCTTTATAAAGCAGTTCTTGAAATTAATAAAGAATGAAGTGAAGCTGTTGAAGCAAGTGCTAGTAGGTTATTTAATGATTGATGGCATTTCAGAATGATTAAACTTTCATCATCGTGTACCATTTCAGTAATTTTTTTTATCGTTACCAGTTTGTGATATTTTTACGTATATTATTCGATGATTTAACACGTTTTCGGTTTTGTTTATTTATTTTGATCCGATCTATTCGGTTTTAGAAAACAATGAAAAAATTTGTTCATCAATTTTCCATACATTTCTCGAAATGCCGTTTTATTCATCAAAGGAAAAACATTATAAATCTTTTCAAACGTTTCAGTACCGAAAATTTCTAATCAGTTTTGTCCATGATCGTTTGTTTTGAAATTATTAAAAATGTATGTAAAGTTATCAACCAACTCCAAGCATTAATAAGGTTAATAAGATACATAATATTATTATTGATCACAAAATATATTGCTATTGATTCACGAGAAATGGTACAAAAAGGAACCGAAGATATTTTTCTCTTGACAAAAATATTTAAACGATTTCTTACACGGAAATATCACGAGTACTTGTCGATCTACTACACTTACATTTGTATTTGATGTAATATATGTACTCATGTAAATTAATCTTCGCTATTTTTCGAAGCATCTTCTCATTAATTTAAATTCTTCGTTTGCTTTATAAAGCAGGTTACCTAAATGATTAATTACTCAACGTAACGTTGTTGTTAGATATTTTTTAAAATCATCTTTCAGTGATATTTGATTTTTCTCACGGTGCCTAACTGTCTTGTGTCTATGCGTAATATCTGTTCAACTTCATTTATTTAGATGTAAACGTCATATCATCATTTCCTTTAAGTGTAAAAACTTTTTAGTTGATATCTTGTGTGTTATGCAGAACAAAATCTCATCATCGGTTTTAGTGAAAATAACTAACAGCGTCGAACTGTAAAAAATCTTAGCAATTTCCTAAAGTGCTTATCGGTGTAATTGTATAGTCAGGTACATGTTAATCATAGGTCTGGAATGTGTCGAAATCACGTATTATTTGCAACGTCCGCTTTTATCAATTGTAAAGTGCACGATGCAGCCGGACAAAAACATCAACACGATCACAATTACACTGTTAAATAGCGTCTGTATATAATTTCGCAAAATAATGTCAAGTTTATCATCGCTTATTTGAGAATGGAAATATTTAGAATCTCTTGTTTACAATTAACAACCTGAAATTAGATTATTCAAAGAGGTTGGATTTATTTTACATGAAAATGCATCGGCTGGAAATTTTTTTTCTCGTAAAATGAATAATGAGTGTGCAAGAATATGTATGCCTTATTCAAACGTGCGTAGGTATAACGAACAAGTATTATAATGACGCGAACGTAAATGTAATATTTTTAATTCGAGTGTCGTAAACATCTCAGTTTTCATTTTGTTCAGTTCCAAGTTATTCGATAGTTAGTTAAGATATCAGGTAACTAAAATTAATAATATTAAATCGTGTTCAATGTACTGTATTTTTGAATATGGTGCAATTGACTATGGGAGCCGGACTAAGCGAGACATTAGTTACACATTTATCTACGACAATAATCTTAAGTGTAATTCATAAGGGAAAGAATAAAAATTCTCACGAACAATGTATGCAGCTAAATTTTGCTAATTAGTATATATGTATGTAGTTGTTATGTTTTGAATGATGTTTATCAAGTCGTAAGATAAATGATATAATACCTGGTTAACGTTATTTATATGTGGGTATGATTCAACAGCAATGTGAACGCAATGATCTTTTCCTCTTTCAAAAAGTATAATAGATGTCGACTGAATTATCTTAACGAGTATCTCGTAAGACTATTGGAATCTAATCTCATTAACTCATGTGAATTGTTGAATTATTATGTGATAAGGTACCTTCTGTATTTTTTTCAGCGGTAGAAAGAGAAGAGGAAGAGTAATTTAAAATTACCGGAAATGTAGGAGTAGGTAACTAGGTAATACATTTGTATTTAGATATCAACATCCCACTGATTAAAAAATTACACTCGATTATATAACATGTATTGACAATGTTTGAAACAAGATATTTTTCATTTTTAGGCAGAAATTTTAGAATTAATCTCCAATTATCAAACATTCATAAGGTTACACATTACATTTTAATATGAAATCAATAACCGAATTTCAAATTATAAAATGGGACTGAAAAGTCGAAATCCATAAAAAGTACAGCTATCCGCCGTGCAAATGGTGTCAGGATAAGTAGTGTCACATGACACAGTTTTAGCGTGAGACGTCAGACAGCAAAAATGGCACACTTCTGGAAATGCTACAGCCAATCCGAAATCACAAAATATATGCCAAACCCATGACAGTGACATTGGAATAGTGTAATTGTAGCACCAGTATGACTTGAAAATGATTCATTATGACATGGCTGCGACGTTATTGTGACATATTAATGACATGTATTTGACTCATCAGTGACATGCTTCTGACGCCACTAAATGATAATTATTTTTTTATTTATATTAACTCACGAAATTTTTCAATTTTTTTTTTGCTGGATTCGAACCTGGGTCCTCTTGAGTACAAATCGACTTATTTACCAATTCTGCTACTGTGGCAGTTAGCATAAGAAAACCTGAAGGGCATTAATAACTTCATTTTTTGGTCCTGACGATGATACGACATTTACTTGACGAGGTATTGGAACATTGATGGTACACTATTGACATAATAATGAAATGCTTCTCACTTGATTATGTCACTAATGTGACCAAGGAGTGGCATACTTCTGACAACATTATGACACCATTCTGACACAGTTCTCACATGCGTCTGACAACATTATGACACCATTCTGATGCTATTATGACACATTTATGGTGTGATTTTGATACTACTTTGGCACATTTCTGACGCAATTGTGATATATTTTCAGCAGTGTCCAAAATATGTCACAATTGTGTCAGATATATGCTCAAGTAGTATCAAAATCACACCATAAATGTGTCAGAATATTGTCAGAATCATATCAAAGCTTTATCGGAACGGTATCATTAGGTATGGTGTCAGAAGTGTACCACTTGTAAGTCACATTAGTGTCATAATCAAGTCAAAAATATGTCAGATGTCATTCAAATGGCATTAGTGCACTGCCAAATCGAAGTTAAAAGTATGCTACAAGTGTGTCGAAAATGTGCTGTAACATTGTCAATAATATGCCGCTACCAAGTTACAAAATGGAAGTCTGCCAATTATAAGTCATTAATGCGCCCAAGAAAATGTCAACCTTATAACACACTTGTATTTTTGCCATGACAGTGTCAACAAATAAGTGTCAGAAGTTCGCCAGTAATGTGTCATTCAAGTGTCACCTAAAAATCAAAAATTCGCCAAAATTATACCACTTTTGTGCCATAGAATATTGATGGTGTTTCTCTAATTTAAAACTGACCCAGTAATTGCAATGCCTATTAAAGTGGGCGGAGCAATCATTATTCTGATCGGTTAAAATTTTTTAAAGCGGGATCTATTGTGTACTGACTTGAAAATGACGCGTCACATGACACCAAACTGACGACATTTGCGTGTCAAATTTCAAATTCCTATCTCAATTAGGAGCGACATTATGGCAAAATAGCATATTTTCAAAATCAAAAGGGGGAAGAACCTCAATTTCTCCCCTCCTAAGTGACTGAGGATGCTGATTTTTGGATATGTTATACAACTTTTAACTATCTATCAATTGGTTTAAAAACCAGCGATTTTTGCCCCTTTAGCCTCTCAGCACCCTTTCCCCCAAATTCGGACATGGTTGAATTTTGATCTGAGGTCATTCTCTCTCGAAAATATCTAATTTACAGCCAAATTGAGCCTACTGTCCAAATTTGACCGATTTTGGTGAGTATCGAGCTGAGCAAATGACTTTTAGTTCCAGAGGTGAAGGCTCATAACATGTCAAAACGACTCAAAGAGTAACTCGAGTCTTTCGATTTCGCTCAAATTTTTTATGCGAGTTCTTTTGGGTGGTCTCGTTTGAAATCCACTGTCATTTCGACCTTAATCCTTCATAGGAGGAGGGGGAAGGGAGATAGTTGGCTTTGAAAATTTTCGAGTAATCGTGACTCCGTCATGCTTCAAACTGATCATTAAATTATCAAAAGTTTGAAAAAATTTGGGTACGGAGGAGTCGGATTGAGAAAGTAAGTTGATATTTAATCTCAGCGATGCGGTGCGGTGCTGAGTTAGTATTAATCAATATGCTACACGTCATTTAAACCATTTTCTAGTATTTTTATATTTTTCAAGTGGCTAGGATGGCACTCAAGGGACGAACCCAAAAAATAAGTGAATATTCATGCTTAGCGATTTCAAATTGGTAAAAATCGATATATCAATTCATTTTTTCAATTTTTTTGAATTTTGGCCGTATTGGAGGGGGGGGAGGCTGGTGGAGGCGTTTAGAGGAATCTGATCAAAAAAAGAAGCCAATGATTAAACTCAGTGTCTTCGAATTAGTAGAAATCCGTATGTCATTTAATTTTTACCATTTTTTTTTTAAATTTGACCAAAATTGAGAACCGCTGTGTCTCCCAAGGATGTTGACATCTCATTTTGAAAATTAATTAGTTAAATCTAACGTGAAAAGTTTTTTTCATGGTAATTTTTTCACAATTCTAAATGATAGCTTTCAAGTTTTATATTCATATCATGAAAAGTATTTTAATTTGAATGTTTTTATTGATTTACCAACAAAACCGTGCAAACAGATTTATCTGAAGTTCAACCAATCTTGAAATAAGAGCTTTCAAAATTGAGTTGTTTGACAAAAAATTGCGATTCCTCAAAAATTGTAAGGGTCAACCCCCTCCCCTTACTCTCATGAACGGTTAAGGCCGAAATGGCGGTGATTTTTTCACTCGACTACCGAAAGGACTTCGCGAAAAAATTTTTTTTAGCGAAATCGAAAGATTCGAGTTACTTTTAACGTAGTTTTGACGTGGAATTAACCAAGAAAAAAAAAGAAAGGAATAAGTATCTGACATGGCTAAAAATGGCCTTGATGGTCTTTTAGGGTCTCAAAACAGATTTCGTTGACATCCCTTCCCTTCCATTCACTGTAGGTGGATAGTCCATAATAGCCTGGTTTTCATTGACAATACATATGACAGAAAATTAGTCTAAAAATGCTAGGAAGAAAACTACTGAGTTATGTACGTAGGTTTAAAAATTAATACGAAACAAGTGAATTGTCTCTTAAAAAAAAAAAAACAAATTATGTAATTTTCCAAGCACAGTTAAAAAAAATAACCAATAGTAACTTGGATGATGATGATTGGTTACATAATTGTAGAAATAAAGTGTAATCTTTTTTTTCATCGTCATTCTAAACCAATTAACGTGGTATGAAAATTATAAATTTATTTTTAAAATCAAAAATCGTTGGTACGAGTAGTAAATAATTACTTATCGTTTCTATCCATCACCTTCCTACACCCTTATTCATGTAAGATGCGATAGTCGTCAACGTCGTCTATTATGTGTATCGTTATCGCAATCACCTGGACATTTTTGAAGAATGATTCATCATCCAATAAGCCTTTTTGTACAATGCCATTCATTTTGACTGTATCATGTTTTCTATACCCAAACGTGTAATTGTGTATTAGTTGAAAAATTTATCTAAACTACCTATTGTACCTATACCGAAAACTTGGTGTTAAAATGTGTAATTCAAGCTTCTATTTTCATCGCACAGATCACAGAATCGTACCTACCTGAATATAAGCCTAAGCTCGTCAATTTTAGGTTGTGGTACTAAAATAAATACGACGGGTAATAAATTCTCTTCGAATAAGATGCCAATATATGTACTTATAGTAAAGCGGAATAAATATTTAAGAAAATTATCCGTCATCGTTGCTAAGCTTTTTTTTTCTTTTCTTTTTTTTTTTTTTTTAATACTCGAGAGACTCGTCATGTTGTTTATCAAAGCCACATTTTCCTTATGGTTTTACGAGCTATATCAAACTGCTATAAAAATACTTTTATCGTCGACGAAGGAAAAAAAAATATTCCAAGGGTGTATTCTTTTTTTTTTTTTTTTTTTTTTTGAAGGAAAAAAAAAAATTTCAAGGGTGTTTTTTTTTTTTTTTTTTTTTTTTTTTAGGTAGATGTAGGTATTTATTTTGAGACAGTTTATTTAATATTTTAAATTTTCTAATGATATTGGTTCGGTATTTAGTATCAATTTACTTATGGCGGTGGGTATTTATTTTTCGTATTTTTCGATAAAATATGCAAAATAAAAATACCTACGGTATGTACTGTATGTAAGTATAGGTACTTCACTTATTATAAGAATACATTATTTGAAAAATTAATTACACAGATATTTGGAGTCGACCGAACGAATGATCAGCGTTGGTCGAAGGTTAATGATAATAATGAGAAAAAAATTTTCCTATATTTATCGTACTTATTAATACATTTTTAATAAAGTGCACGTTTTTTAGGGTACAATGAACTGTTGTGATAATTATACAAAGTAGATACCTTACCTACGATATTTTGGGATAAAAAAAAAAAAACAAATCAGTTGCAGGAGATGGCAAACTTTCGAATATTTATTTACTCGCATATTGATCTTGATATTTTCGATCTATGCTCGATAATAAATGTAGTGGGTTACCTTGTAAAAAATATATAGATCTGCGATCTGTAAATTGAGATGGTCACGAATTATTTCATCAAGGTCACCGAAAGTAAAATAATAATCCTCGTCCGAAACTTTTTTTTTATTTTATCATCAGTGTTTACCCACAGACCGGTTTATGCAGGTTGATGTCGCACTGATTGGTTCGCCGATCGTAATTATCTTTACCTACAGACGAATGCTTGATAAGTTTAGTTCTTTCTTTGGTAAGTGTACGTATTTGATTTTTTTTTTTTTTTTTACGTTAGGCTCGAAGAGTTGGATTTTTTTTTTCATTCAGTGTGTTATCGTTATCGAGAATGAGAAATTTCGCTTCGTAACCTTTAATTTATTTCTTAAGTTAATTACGATCGAACAAAACATTGGAAAAAAAAATTACTTGGGAATATATTTCACAATGTGTTGATGTTTTTCAAAGAATTGAACGAGTATTTGAGCATTCAGTTGTCATCGACGGTAATAAATGTTCGTATTTTTATGTGAATTTTAAACAGCTGTAAAAAGTTCAGAAGTTTATGTTCTGGTTGGATTTTTGTTTCCTTTTTTACTTGGTAAGGATTGTATTTTTTTTTTTTTTTTTTAATATTTGATTTATGGATTAGAAAGTGAATGAACAAATTCGTAGATAAGTTTTGAAATTCGGAAATTTGATTTAGTAATAGAATTAAAATATTTTAAAATGATTTTTTTTTTTTTTAATTTTTTAATACTTAAATATGATTATTTAATTTTCCGTGAAAATGTTTAAAAAATATTAAGTGTGCAACGAAATAATTGGTAGTGACGTATTTCAGGATGGAAATATGAAAATCCGGCCTTTTCTTTTTATTTAATATATCTTGTTGCTTTTGATGTAAATTGAAATTTGAATAAGTTAATTCCATTGTAAAAGAGAGGAGACCTTAACGGTAAGTTCAAAAACTGCCCAAGGTAAATAAAAAATCTTAATCGAGTTTTCCCTCGTGGAATAATTTTTTTTTTTTAATAATATATTAATAACCCTGCGTATTATTAACGAAAAAAAAAAAAAAAAAATCAATACGATTATTATAACGGTATGCATTAAAAATAAAAGGTGTCTTTTTCGATGTATTGGTACCACTGTTTTGAAATGTTGGTGATAAATGTTGTTTTTATTGTTTGAAAGTGGTTAAAAATATAATTATTAATAAGAGGTAGATTGTAGAGTATTGTTTTGAGGAAAAAAAGGTATAATTTTAGAACTGAAGGAGCTAAATGAGTTTGAAAAAAGAAAAAAAGTGAATAATTTTTGAAAAAATTAGATCATTTTTCAAGCATTTGTATAGATGATTTTCTTTTAATGAAAATTGAACTTGGAAAAAAAGGTCAAGTGGACTATTTTTGATATTAAGGTTGGGATTAATTTTTTAAGATCACCATCTGATCTGGATCTAGGCAGTAATCAAACAAGTAGAGTAGATGCCTTCAATATTAAAAACAAGTATTTTTTTTCTATCCAATAAATGCTGCTTATTTTGAGAAATTCTATTACAGGGTGGATCAAAAAAAAAAAAAAAAAAACTAAAAATAAAATTCTTCGATTTGGTTTAAATTTTTAGATACTCCGTGGTATGTTTTGTGGTGTAATCTTTCCATGTAAAATTTTAGTTTGAAAGGTTCATTAGATAGACTAATATGGTCTACCAAAGTAGATCATTTTCGTTAAAATTTCGTAGATCGATGATTTTTAAAATATTGATGAAGCATATTTTTCGAATTTGCTCAAGAACGATGCGTTCTACAAAAAATTTACATAAGAATGAAATTTCCAATCAAAACTATGCTTTAACAATTTCCTGTATAATCGATTTTTGCATTTTGAAGTTGATCGTAACAATAATCAACTTGAAAGAGCCTAAAAATCGTAAAATTGTTATACTCATTTGATTTGGTAAAAATTTTATTGAAGAATTGATTTTCATTAATTTACGTTTTGAAAGCCAAAATCGAAAAATTAGGGAGAGGAGGGCTTTGAAGAGTTTTTACGTTTTTTGAAGATTTTTCTTTTAATGTTTTACGTTTTTTGATTGAAAATTTTCAAAGATTTTTAAATTACTTTGCAGTAAAAATGTACTTTTTAATGAGTTTTTTTTTTTTTTTTTCAATTTTTCATGATTTTTTTGGGAATCATTAAAGGACTTTTAAGACTTAAAAATGAGGTTTTGAACGATTATTTTTTGAATTTTGTGCCGAAAAATGTTGAAAATCAACGGTTTTTGATGGTTCTTCTTCTGTTTTTTCACGTTTTTTAAATCTGAAAATTACATTTTGAACGATTTCTTTCAGTATCTTGCATCCAAAAACGAATAAAATTAAGGTTCTTAATGATTTTTCTTTTAATTTTTCTTTTTTTTAATTGAAAAATAAATTTTGAATATTTTTTCATTATTTTGCATTTTGAATGTGAAAAATTAACGTTTTTCATGACTTTTTTTTCATATTTTAAGATTTTTGAGTCTTAAAATGAGATTTTGAACAACTTTTTCAATATTTTGCTTTAAAAAATGGCAAACTTAAACGTTTTTTGAATGCTAAAATGACTTTTGAATGATTAATATTTTTATAACAATTTTTATCAATTTTTTAGGCATTTTAAACGGGGTTTACAATATTTTGCATTGAAAAAATGTTAAAATTTAATGTTTATAAAGTAATTTTTTCTATATTTTTTGATGCATTTTGAGCTGTAAATTGATATTTTAAACAATTTGTGTCATCATTTGGCATCCAAAATGCAAAAAGTGAACGTTTTTCAATGACTTTTTTGGAAGAAGGGGGTGTTAAGAAGCAAAAAACAAAAGTTATTCCTTTTTGAGTCAGTCGATAGAGAATCTAAAGTTGTATAACATAATCAAAAATATTAGAAGAGAAGATATGAAAGGTTTTCATCTTTTTGACCTTGAAAAAGGATTGTTCCTCTCCTATCTCTCCACCTCAATGAGCTAAGAAGTTGAAATTTGGTTTGCACATTCAGCAGAGGCTCTAGATGTGCCTTTTAGGGGGCCCGACTTTTCAGCTCCATTGTATCTCTTCACAGCCCCCAGAAAGTGGTTTTTCGATCGGTTTCTCTCATTTTTCTGATTTTTTGAGTTTGTTCCTGGCATAACTCTTCTCCAAATAGAGCTAGGAAGCTGAAATCTGGTATATACATTCAGTAGGGACCCTAGATGTGCCTTTTGGAGGTCTCGATCTTTCAGCCTCATTTGTGGTGTTTTGGTCATTTTTTCCAATTTCCAATGTTTATTCCTCGCATAGCTCCCCTCCAAATTGGACTAGGAAGTTGAAATTAGGTATGTGCAAGTCCGTAAGGACCCTAGATATGCCATTTGGGTATTTTGACTTTTTAGCCCCATTGAACCCTTTCTATCTTCAATGCTGATAAGGAAAAAAAACACCGCAAAGCGATGCTTTTTTTCAATTCTCACGATTGTGATATGTCATGAAAATAAGAACTCTTTGGCTCTAAATGACATTTTGAGTTATTTTTCCATAAATTTATATCGAAGCTGTGAGAACTTAAGATTTTATAAAAAGTTAATTTTCTTTTTAGCATAATTTTCCATGTGATGTCAATGAAAACCTGTCTATTACAGACGTTTTGAGGGTCCTAAAAGACCATTGAGACCGTTTTTGGCCGTGTCAGATATTTATTCCCTTTTACCTTTTTCCCCCCGAAATTGGAAGTTATTCGTTCATTTCGATATTGACCAAAATGGGTAAAATTTAGGCAGTAGGCTTTAATTGGCGTCGAATTTGATATTTTTGCCCAAAGATAACCTTGGGCCAAAATTCAGTTACGCCCAAATTTGGGGGAGGGGGTGCTGAGGGGCTAAAATGATAAAAATTATTTGTTTTTTAACCAATCGATAGAATATCAACAGTTGTGTCTCGCATCCAAAAATCAGCCTCCAAGGTCAATCGAGAGGAGAGATATAAGGGGTCTTCCCCCTTTTTGACCTCGAAAAAAGGTTATCCCACGATATCTTGCCCTCAAATTAAACTAGAACCTTGAACTTTGGCATGTAGATTAAGTAGAGATCGTAGACATGCCTTTTGGGAATTTCAACTCTCCAAACTGACTTGGCTGGTTGAAAATGACTATAATGACGAACTTTCTAGAAATAAAGATGACAAAGGAGTCCGAAGTGGTCGGATATTGATGTACTTAGTTTGACAGAAAAGAAAGATTAGACATTTCTCAAAATATTCGAGTCCCAAAATGTTGGATTTTTCTACACTATTTCGCCTCGAAAAAATTCAGAATACATTTTAGAATTTTCGTATAATTTATTGCTGAGACATGACGTATGAATTGGGAAATTTAATCTTCAAAAAGACTGCAGCATTTATCAACAACCAACCCACACTTTAAAACAATAAATTCTATGGCCTTGCCCCTACCACTGAAAAAATAATAATATCCAAAAATGAACACATTTAATATGTACTTAAACCAGTTTGATCTGCAAATAAGAACCGAATCATTCTCCTCATCTCGTGTGTACATGTTACGAGTAAAAAAAAAAAAATTACTTTTATGATCCTTTACGAGCATCGTATCCACGCGGAAATTAATAGCATTACTTTGACGTTTGTTTATTTTCAGTGTACACCCTTCGTATAAATTCCATATACATAACAATGGCCGGCCAACTGGATAAGTACTTTAGCGATGCAAAGATACCGGATAACGTAACCAAATCGGACATACAATCCATCAAAGACTGGTTGAGTAAACAACGTCATTTACCAGAACTCTCAGGTGAGTGCCTCTGCCTACAGGTATATAACTGGTTACCGTACATTTTCATACATCCACTCGAATATGAAATCGTGTAGAAAATTAGCCATCGGTTATGGGGCAATTTTTAATCGCCCACAATGAGCAATTCGCACATGTTGGAAATTGGGAATTCCATTCTGGAAATTTAATTTTTCTTCCTCAATCTAAGCTGCTGAGATTTATTTTTATCCGTTGCCTATTGCCTATTTTGCGTTTTGACACGAACGAAAAATATTTAATTGCGCAGATAGACAAGTCGCCATCTTTATTCATAGTTGTTTTGGAGCGTTGGAATTGACGAAAAATACCATCGAATCGTATTATACGATACGGACCCATGCCCCTGAGTTGTTCAACGGGCGAACTGCCAAAGAAATTTCCGAAACTAGTAATGTGATGTGAGTATCTATACGTGAGATGATGAGATATCTTGTTTTGTTTTGTTTGTTTGTTTTTTTTTTTTTTAATAATAACAGGAAAGCAGGTTGTAAGATCATGTACGAGGACGAGTAGGTACACTACGTATATATCGTACGTCATATTGATTTATGTATGTACCTGCACGTTCGTTACATTTGCGTATAACCATCGAGTTTATTTATATTCTTTAAATGTATAAAATACCACCTATTTGATTATGGAACATGGAACAATAAGAAATGGTAATGCAGAGATCATATTTATAGCACTATCAATCGGTTTATAAAGGTGCCAGTGGTTGTTGGTTATGTAAACATATTTGTCGGTTTCTATATTTATACGTTGGATCTATATTCAATCAATGAACTCTTCATAAGGTTGCGGTAAATTTTCCAAGTATGGTGCTTACAAGGGAACTTTCTCAACTGTCCAGCTTCGATTTGAACGAAACCTGGGTAGTTTGAAACAGCACGTTGGAAAACCACCGGAACCAAATTTTCAGCTGCTGAAGTTTATTTTCTGATTTTTGGCGAATTTTTGAAACTTTGTACCCAGTAGTACAGATGAAAAATACCTACATCGAAAATAAAATATTTTACAAAACATGATCTGTTGAAATAATAATGAAGAAAATCGGGTTACTACCTGATAATCGATTTATCTTATTTTTAAAACGTTCTGGAGGCTCTAAAAAAATTTTTTTTCCAGTATTTCAAAAAATTAAACAAATAAAGTAGTCGAGACATTTATTTTGAAAAAACTTGGTCAGGAAATGTAATGTCATATGACACAGCTCTGACGTGAAACTTTTGACAACAAAAATGGCACACTTCTGGCAATGGCTTCAGCCAATCCGAGATCACTAAATATTTGCCAAATTCACGACAGTGACATTGAACTGATGACTCAAAAATGACTTCATTATGACGTGGCTATGACGTTATTGTGACGTATTAATGACATGTATTTGACACACAGTGGCATGTTTTTGACACGATAATGGCATATTTCTGACAGGATAATGGCACACTCCCAATGCAAAAATAACACCTTTTGTCGCAAAAATGACATGCTTTTGACATATTTCATTTTCTATGTACTAAATTGTTGTACATATCAAGGTATTAATTTATTATTTTTTTATTTATATCGACTTACGAAAATTTTCCAATTTTATTTGCCGATGGTGAGATTTGAACCTGGGATCTCTTAGGTAAAAATCGATATCTTTACTAATTCATCTATCGAGGCAGGTAGAAAGGCCTAGAGGGCATTATGTATTTAATTTTTTGTTCCTGAGGATGATGCGACATTTATTTGACGAGGTATTAGAACAATGAGGTTACACTGTTGACATAATGATAAAATGCTTCTGACTTGATTATGACACTGATGTGACTTAGTAGTGGTATGTTTCTGACAACAGTGTAAAATTAATTTAACACAATCGTGGTAGGTTTTTGACTCAGTTTTGGAAGTATACTATTGCCATATTAATGACATCTGACGTGCTTTTGACTTGATTATGACACATATGTGACGTAGTAGTGACATACTTCTGACAACATTATGACACAATTGTAGTTTGTTTCTGACACCATTTTAGCACTGTTCTGACTCAGCTGTGACACACCTTTACTATGATGTATCAGAATTCAGAACAAAATATTCTAGATTCGGGTCAAAAATATGTCACAATTGTGTCAGAAACGTGCCAAAGTAGTGTCAGAAAAAGCATGTCACAAGTGTGTCAAAATGTTATCAGTAGAATGCCACTTCTAAGTCATATATTAGTGTTGTAATCAAGTCAAAAGCATGTCAGATGTCATCATAGTGGGAATAGGGCACTATCAAAACGAAGTCAAAAGCATACTACAACTGTGTCAAAAAGGTGCTTTAACGTTCTAACAACTACACGTCATTATCAAGCCACATTTGTACTATGATGGTGCTACACAATGTGCGTCAGAAATATGTCATTCATGTGTCACAAACGTGTCAGCTGAAACATCAACTTGATGCCATATTTGTGCCAATAGAATATAATTTTACAAGCATTAGAAATATGTCATTTAAATAATATTAAAAAACTAACAAAAATGTCAAATGTGTGACATATTTGTGCCACGATAATACTAGCAAATATGTGTCATTCAAGTGTCACCTGAAACTCAGAAATTTGTCAAATGTATGCCACTTTTATACCATAGATATTGGTAGCATTTTTCTGATTTAAAATTGACACAGTAATTACAATGCCTATTAAAGCAGACAAAGCAATCTTTATTCTGATTGGTTGAAATTTTTTAAAGGGGGGATCTAATGTGTACTGATTCGAAAGTGATGCGTCACATGACACTAAACTGACAAAATTTGCACAAAACGTTACTGTAGCTACATATCTTGGAGAAATTAAAACTTTTGCTGGAGGCTCCAGAACGCTTGGAAAATCGGTTAGGTTGATTTGGGTGACCCATATTACCATGTATACTATTTTTTGTTAAAAAACATTGACACGTTTTCAAATTATTTTTTTTTAATTTTTTAATTATAGACGACTCCCCCCCCCCCCGTTGTTTCCTACTGTTCGGGTGGAAATTCCAGCAAAATTACGTCAATCTTTTTGAATGGGTTCGAATAGGCAGAGATAAAATTTTCAGCTTCTGAAGTTCATATCCGGCTGTTCTAGAGCACTTTGAAAATCTTGGAGAAAAAAATTTATTGCTGGAGGCTCCAGAATGTCTGGAAAATTTGATACATTAATTTTCGAGATCCACGTTGTGTAGCTACCATGTTTTTTTTAAAGTAAATGTATCAGACAATTCAATTTTTCAATTTTTCAAAATCCAGGAGAAAATAATTTTTTTTGCAGCCTTCACAACGTCTGGAAAATAAGATAGATCAATTGGCGAGGTCAATATTAGGTAGTAACCTGATTTTCCCTATTAAAACTTCAAAAGATCATATTTTATGAAATATTTCATCTTCGATATACTTTTCAGCTGTATTACTGGATACAAATTAAAAAAAAATCCAAAAATGAACTGTAGCAATTAAAGATTTGGTTCCAGAGTTTTTTTGACGTATTTTTTTCTAAACTAGCCAAGTTTCGTTCAAATCGGAGCCGGGCAGTTGAGAAGGTTCATTTGTTAGTAACTTTAGACACGAGATGAAAAGGCTATCTTTTTTAAGCACTCATTTTTTATAAGTTTTAAAAGGTTTAGTAGAATATTTTTGCTTTTTTAGTAGTGAAATATTCGTATAATAGTTTCACGAATTTTTAATAATTATTATTTGCATTACATCTTGGAGTTGGATATATTCGTAGAAGTAGATTGAATATTGCTGGTGAAAAATGGTATACGGTTTTGTTTTTAATTTTTAATAAAAAGTAGGTAGAGTAGAGTTGAATTTGCTCAGCATTCTCCGTCCCATGCTACAAATTTTTGAAATTTCCTGTAACAAATTCATAGCTCATCTAGCTATCTGTTTATCTACCTATTCACTTACCTTTGAAAAACTGAAAATCAAGTACGAGCTAGTATGTAGCATTGCAGATGTATCCGAAAGGAAGAATGGTGAAATGGTTTATGTTGCTAAACAACGCCAAAAACTGGTTTTCAGCGCAAGAACCGTCCTCCTTGCCTCACCCTTTTAGCCATAACAACGAAAAAACCATGCTATAGTGCATAGTTGAAACGAGGGACAACCCATATCATGTTTTTCGATCATCTAGTTGTTAGAGGGAAAAGGGTAAACAAAAATAAATTGCATATCAACGTAGCTCTGCACCAAAGCATAGCTATATAGATTTTTTCCCTATGAAATGTGTTTCAATAAGTACTTTCTATTTCAAGTACTGAATACTCAATTTAAAAAAAAAAAAAAAATCGCCATACGTTGTTTTTGATCATGGTTTTTTGTAAAGTGAAGAAAATACGAGAATTGTCTAATCGTATAGTAAAGAAAGTAATGTTGTGTGAAAGTGGTGGGGTTCAGTTGGATATTGATTTGAACAGCTGAAATCTCCAAAAGGCGCGTTTAAGACTTCTGCTGAATCCATATGCCAAATAGCTTAATTTGAAGGAAGGTTACGGTGCCACAAATTTGAAAAATAAGAAAAACCTACCAAAAAACTACTTTTTTGAAGCTGTAAAGGGTTGTGACGAGGGTGAAAAGTTGAAATCATCAAAGGCATATCTAGTCTACGACCATTAATGAATCTACATTCCAAATTTAGACCTCCCAGCTCAATTTGGAAAAGAGTTATGCCCGCCACATATATGAAAAATGAGAAAAATTGATCAAAAAAATAATTTTTTGATAGTGTAAGGAGGTGTAATGGGGCAGAAAAGTTGAAACTCCCAAAAACCAAATCTTGAACCCATTATTAAACCTACATTCCATGTTTCAACCTTCTAGCTCATTTTGAAGGGGAGATATGCTTGCCACAAACTTGAAAAATAAAAGTTACAATTGATCGAAAAACGTCACTAAAAAGTTTTAGAAACTAGCGAAAAAGTGACTAATAATATGGAAAATTGGCTTAAAAATCCTTGAAAATGAGGTAAAAATTTGACAAAAATGTTACCGATAGGTGAAAATTATCCCACAAAATAAAAAAAAAAAAATCATTAAAATCATCGAAAATTCGGTAAAAATTTCACAAAAACGAGTGAAAATGCAGAAAATTAATAAAAATCCCCCCCCCCAAATGGGAAAAATTACACGAAAATTGACCAAAAAGATGAAAAAAATTAGTAAAAAACATTGAAAATTACGTAAAATTTTGCAAAAAAAGAAGATACATTCCCGAAATAATGTTCGAAAATGTGTGAATATCGACCTAAAATCATTTAATATCATTGAAAATTAGCTAAAAATTTAACAAGAATGGGTGGAAACTGAACAAAAATCATAATAAAATGTTGAAAATTAGACGAAAATAGATCTAAAATATGGAAAAAAATTCGTTGAAAATCATTGAAAACTATGTGAAAATTTGACTAAAATTTGTTAAAAATGCAGTTTTTCGTAATTTTTTAAACAATTTTAGATTTTTTTCCAATTTTAGGTCAATTTCACCTGTTTTTCAACATTTTTTTCGTGATTTTTTATCAGTTTTCTACATTTTTTTGTCCATTTTTGTCAAATTTTTAACTAATTTTCAATGAAATTAAATGATTTTAGGTCAATTTTCACACATTTTTTTGAACATTATTTCGGAAATGTATCTTTCTTTGTGCGAAATTTTACGCAATTTTCAATGATTTTTAATGATTTTTTTTTCATATTTTTTTGTGGTTTTTATCAATTTTTTTCTTTTTTACGTGTTTTTATCAATTTTCGACGATTTTTACGATTTTTTTTTCGTATTTCATGCCCATTTACCCTAATTTTTAGCACTTTTCATCCATTTTCGTAAAATTTTTACTTAATTTTTAGAGATTTTGTTTGGTTTTTAGTTAATTTTTACGCATTTTTCAACAGCTTTTCGTTATTTTTGAATAATTTTCAGTACTTTTTACTCATTTTTGTCAAATTTTTGCCATATTTTTAATGATTTTTACCAATATTTTTCGTATTTTAAATCAATTTTCACTTATTTGTCAACGTTTTTTCGTGGTTTTTGATCAATTTTCTGCATTTTTAACCCATTTTCTCAAATGTTTACTCAATATTCATTTTTAATCATTAAACTAGACAAATATCAAGAAGAAAATATTGAAACTGAGGTAAAAATTGACCTAAAATATGAGAAATATCGTTAAAAATCTTCCAAAATTAATTAAAAAACAGGGAAAAATATTGAAAATTAAGAGATAACTGACCTAAAATCGTTAAAAATTATTGAAAATTGTGTAAAAAATTCACAAAAATTGCTTAAAAATGGAGAAAATTTATCAAAATTACGAAAAATTCTGCATTTTTAACCATTATTTCCATATTTTAGGTCAATTTTCATCCAACTTTCAAAACTATATCCAATTTTTAATGATTTTTCATAATTTTTCATCAATTTTCACTTTTTTACAACAATACATCGTGATGGCCGTGTCTGATATTTATTTATATTTTTTAAATTATTTTTTCCCCCTGAACATTAAAGTTATTTACTTTGCTCGATACTGCCCAAAATCACTCCAATTCAGTCATTCAGCTCAGTTTGGCGGCGGAATAAATATATATGAGTGGGGATGACCCTGGGTCAAAATTCAGTTTACTCCCATTTCACGGGAGGTGGTGTTGAGCGGCCAAAAACACAAAAATTGTGTCTTTTCAAGTCAATCGATAGAAAATCCAAAGCTGTATAACATATCTAAAAATCAACCTTGTAGGTCATTTAGGAGAGGAAATCTGAGGGTTTTCCCCCTTCTTGGTCTTGAAAAAGGGCTGTTAATCCGCTATCTCCCCACCAAAATAAGATAGGGAGGTGAAATTAGGTATGTACATTTGGAGTATCGAATTTTCAGCCCCATTTCACCCTTTCACATCCCCAAATATGTGGGTTTTGGTAATTTTTTCTTATTTTTTGAGTTCGCTCCTCGCATAAATCTAGGTATGTATATTCAGTGGGTACTCTAGGTGTACCTTTTGGGGGTATCGACTTTTAAGCCTCATTTCACCCCCTCACAGCCTCAAATATGCGGTTTTTGGTTATTTTTTTCTTAATTTTGGAGTTTGTAGCTCGCATAACTTCCCTCCAAATTAAGCTACGAGGCTGAAATTTGGTACGTACATTCTGTAGGGACCCTAAATGTGCCTTTAGGGAGTTTCGACTTTTCAGCCCCATTACACACCCTTACAACCTTGCATATATGGTTTCTTTGGTCGATTGTTATCATTTTTAATGTTTGTTCTTCGTATAACTCTCCTCCAAAGTGGGCCAGGAAGTTGAAATTAGGTATGTACCAGTGGTGTGGCGTCCATGTAAGCAATGTAAGCAATGTATACATTTATTAAAATCCGGAAAAAAATTACTGCTAATATTTATAAATTTCAAAAATGTAAAACAAGACCGTAAAAGGCTACAAATATAATTATAATTCGTCTGTTCATTCTATTTGCGTAGTAAGCAATAGACGTCTTGCTTGTAACGTGGTATAACGAACATTGCCCCTACTATTATATCTTATAGAATTGTATGTACTGGAGGGTGTTGGCGGGAACGAGAGTGGGAATGCGCTAAGTGGGGGAAACACGTTTGTAAGCATTTGTCAAATTGCTTACATACGTGCCAATAAATGGTTCAACACTACGCTAACATAAGTTTGATCAATAGAACAACCAATTTTTCTATTATTTTTTTTATTCGTTTAATGAAATCCTGAACACATTCTTAAAATAAATCATGCTTATTGATTCTGGTACTTCAGTTAATAATATATAATATTTAATTAAAGGGTATAGCCAGTTAAGTATGGGGTTTTGGCCTTGGAAACCGATTTTGACCGTTCCTGCCCTAAAAGGTTCCCCTAATCTGGCAATTAAGTTTGACACCATTTTTGGACCCCTAGCTCAAGTATTT
>FIZR01027433.1:0-10448 GCA_900060175.1 Ferrisia virgata | reverse complement strand
TAAAAACAAAAAAAAAAAAAAAAAAAAAAAAAATGCGCTAAACTTTAATGCATATGAAAAGATACACCTACAAATTCGCACCAACGAAGAATGCATTTTCAACTGTAGGTAGTTCAATACGTATGCATGTTACACAGACAGATACACAATCCGTCTCTAAAAGTCAGATACTTACCTGCTGTTTTATCCGCCCCCTACAAGGTACAAGCATCTGTTTCTGCTATCACCGAACCAAAAATATACCTTGTACTTACCTCTGAAACCAACGTAAATTTATAATTTCGTGACATAATTTCATTATACCGTGAGCTCTTGAGGCAAGAAGTTGTTCGCAGGAAAATACTCGTAAATTTACTAATGGTTTTATCGTATTGTTTGACTCTTTTTGTATGTGTATTCTATTTTGGTCAACACCTTTTGCAACAAATACGCTTACACACAATGTACATAGCGTAGATGTAAAATGAAATTTTCTTTATGAATTCCAAAGCTTTTAATTAAATGTAATATAATATCAGTGTCAAGTACAGGATTATTTTTGCCAGAAGGTAAAAAAAAAATGCTAGCAAATAGCAATTTATATCACAGACGAGGTTTAAACGAAAGCCCAGTGTATATCTGTGATGAGAGAAAGAGAAAGATAGATGAAGAAAACGGGGAGAAAAAAAATTACATTTCCATTGTGATACGTATACCTACTTATATACGTGATGTTTGTATCAAACACTTTGCTGTATGTATAACCCAGTAAACTATACACCGAGTACACAGCTACACACGCACGACGAACATTGAGTCAAGATTTTGAAAATTGTTAAGCTGTATTGTTAAAAGCCAAATATGATATAAGAAAATTATTTGCTACCTTTATTCCACTAACATTTTGCTTTCAACGGAGAAATTTCTTTTCACCCCTTCAATAATGAATTTATCCCGTGAAATAACCTCGTCAAAGAGAAAATCGTGTTGATTTTTTTTAGAATCGAACGCGTCTTTAAATATAAAACCCTTTTTCCTGCTGTTTTATTTGTTTGGTTTTTTGTTTTTCCTTTATGGTGTAAAAAGAAAAGTGCTCACCTATCACAGCCTGCTACCTATTTATATAGGTACTATGCTTTCACAGTCGAATTTTCTGAATGCCGCAATTTTTAATAAGATAGCATCTCTTGAAAGATTTTCAGCATCATTTCGGCCTGTTCAAAGCTTTTTTGTTAACGTTACAAGAAAATGTCGAAAATTACGCTGAGAATGAAAAATAACACGCCGATGAGCCGAACATTAAAATATTTAAAAAGAATTCATCCAATTAGATATACAATAATGGATGGCGATACATACAGGGAGGGGTAAAAAGTTGAAACCGTCAAAAGACAAGTCTATATACGTTTATCCGCTAATTTTATGTTAGAAATTTGTTTGTCTCCGGGGTAAGAATTCGAACAAGCTTTAGAAATAATATAAAATCTAAAACTATAAGTACATTTACAAATGCTCGTATTAATTCTTTTTTTTTTTTTTTTTTTTTTTTTTTTTACGAGAAAAATTGAAATCCCTCGAAGGCAAATGGAAGGTTTCATTAAATCCGTATTCTTGCCAAAGTTCGGTTTCCTTCTTCCGTTTTGAGAGCTACATTTATTTGTATGCTGTAGCATGGTAAAATTTTACGATTATACGTATTGTACAACTTTTGAGTATTAATCGATTCGAGTTTAATTTCAGCTAGGCTTAGTGACTCGACATTTGTTCAATAAGTTTGGTAATACAATGCTTAAAAGTGAACTTCAAAATACATAAACGATTTCTTTTTTCAACTCTATACGGGCATAGGGATGATTGAGTGGAATAAAAAAAATATATGAACTTTTCTAGTTTAACCAATTTGGTTCACATTATAAATTTTCAATTGAAATCCTTCGAGGTATCGTAGAGGGGATTTCATGGCTCTCCATAGAAGCTAGTATCTGATTTTAGTAAAATATTATTATGTGAATTATTCCGACTATGAAATAGAAAAAGGCGCCGTTATGCCACACTTTTTTTCAATCAGTGATATGGGTAGAGATAGGAGTCGCTGAAACCCTCCAAAGGCAGACTTGAAAGCCCATACTAAATATACCTAGCACATTTCAACGCCCTAGCTCAATTTGGAGAGGAGATATGCGGAGATCGGTCTTTCTACAAGATCAAAAAGAGGGAAACCCCTATCTTCCCTTCTAGTTGACATAGCAGGCTGATTTTTTTGGATGGGATCCATATATTTTGGTTCTCTATTGACTGATTAGGAAACAAAGAATTTTTGACATTTTAGCCCCTCAGCACATCATTCCTCAAATGTGGAAATGACTGAATTTTGATTCATCTTCATTTCTATCTCATACAGGGTGTTTCCCTTCGATAGTGCTTACTTCATATCACCAGAAAAGCAACTCAAGTTAAACATGTGTATACTGCTCTGCCTATCCTAATCATTGAATGAGCAAAGACACATGGATCTGATTTTTTTTTTAAATCAGAGGTCATTTCCAAAAATTCTCAACTTTTTCTTCAAAAACGCTAAAGACTTTCGGTTTGTGCCAAAATGTAACGTATATGGTGCAGTATTTCCAGTAAAAAAATTTAAAGTAAAGGAAAAGTGGTTTGTGAGTATCTTAAATAAACTTGAATTTTAAAAAAGTTCTTATAAGTATTCAATTGGACAATTTTTTAAAGTAAAAAGGTAATTATATTTTGTCCAAGTTGTTTACAAATTTTTTTCGTGAAATTCCATGTTACAATTTTTTTGCTTTTAATGCATGTATTCGTACTCATAGATATGGGAAATTTCTTGAATCACTTTAACAGCATCCAATCCTGGGGTGAAAAGGTTTCTTTATTTCCATCCACATACGACAATAACGCCTTTCGGCGTCGAAAGAGTAACACAGCTCTCAAAAGTTCCACACCCTTCAATTTGTAAAAACTCCAAGCTGATAACGGATGTAAATTTGCACCATTTCACGAATGATAGGTAGGTCCCTACCTATCTGACATATCAACATTTGAAAACCTGTTCAAACGCCGACGAAAGATAAATAAGCACATACCTATCAGTGTGAAACAACACGAATTTTGAGGGAATTTAAAAGTACGCATTACACTTTTTTCAATAAAAATTCCACTGAAATATAAATTTCACCAAAAAGCTGTTTTTGCTAAAAGGTACGTCACATGCTACAACTATGTCATACTACACTAAATAACATAGCGCTGTAAGAATGCCGAGACTTAGACCTGTCACACACCTACAGAAGCTATGTTTTTTTCTTCCACGTTATGTTTTCAGAAAATCAACATACACAACGAAAAATTTGCACCAACACAAGAACGTCGTGTCGTGTTATAAGCTACAACTGCTTGCCACATGTTGTAAGTAGTAGCAGCTCTGCATGTCCCTAGCCCCATCCATATGGGACTGAAAGTGGCACCAATCGTTTGTGCTTCGTTTGTGCATGTTTCTGCACGCAACCATTTTGTCTGTGCACAACCTCTTACACCCCTATTTCAAAAAACCTTGGGTGGAGCAGAAGACATGCTAGCACCACCCATGCGAGAGTGGGGATTGAAAGTTGTGTCAATTTTGTGCCTTGTTAGTGCTCATTTGTGCGCCCCATTGAAAAGGTGTAGAAATAGGTGAGGCTATAGGGGCATGCAATTTTCAAAAGCATCCCAGAAGATCGAAACTGGGGTCAATCGTTTGTGCTTCGTTTGTGTACAACCCCCTCCACCCTTATTTTAAAAAACACGCGTGGGTAGGGCTGGAGACATGCAGTTTTTGGAAGGGTGCTAGGGGGTTGAAAGTAGCGTTAACCGTTTGTGCTTCGTTAGTGCACGTTTGTGCACGCATTTACTTCGTTTGTGCTGTACCCCTTCAACTCCTATTTTAAAAAATACGCTTTAGTATGATGGAGACATGCGATTTTCAAAATGGTGCTAAGGGGTGGAAACTAGTGTCAATCGTTTGTGCTTCGTTAGTACTTAGAAAGACAATTAAGGGGTTTTGCATGTCCTAATCACCGCCCAAGCATGTTTTTTTTTAAGTAGTGGTGGAATGGGTTGTGCATTAATGTAATCATTGCGTGCACAACCAATTGGTACCACTTTCACCCCCCCCCCATACCACACATGGGCAGGGATGGGGACATGCAGCCAGAATGGAGTAAATTTTTCAGTTGGATTACATTCTTTGCAAAAAAATTTTTCAATGAGGAATTTTTTCTGAAAAATAGTTTAAAATTTCATAAAGATATTTTAAGCAACTATGAGATAATATGAAAAGCGCAGAGAGATGAATACAAAAATTTTTGGGAACAGAAATACAACAATAGTTAAATAGTTGCATGATATACTTGAGAATAACATATTATGAGGTGAAAAAAAAAATATTAAAATTATCCGTGTTATTAGCTTAAAACCAGAATAAGGTCAAGATGTGCTGGGGAAGAACAATGCAAATTGCTGGTTTTTTACCCTGTACAGTGGATCTTTATACACGATTTCAGGATCCAGTGTTGATAATTCTGAAGATTCGAGTATGTCATGATATCCTACTCAGAATTATTTATCAGAATGTATCATTACTACATGACTTACTTGTCTTTTTCCGTGCACAGTTGATCCTAAAACACAAGTTCATGGCGTAATGTTAATAATTTCAAAAAATTTGAGTATGTCATGATATTCTGCTCAGAATTATCCACCAGAACATATTTAATTATCTCATTTTTGAAAAAATAAGTGACTTACCTGATTCTTACCCTGTACCCTTCATATAATCATGCCAAGAGGGAGGAGGGGTACCTTATTACTATAAGAAAAATTTCCTGATCGGAATATGGATACTTTTAAGAGCTTTTTCAATAGTCAAGGGCAAAAGTTTCAAATTTTTTCCAAAATTATAGTGGTTTTGATTTTTTTTTAAATTCTTGATCCTTATTCCTCAAGTCTGTTTTACAAATTGAAAAAATTGGGTAGGAAAACTGAAGTTTTTACCATATCATTTTGAAATCACTTCTCAATATTGTGACTTCAACATTTGCAGATTTGCAGAAAAAAAATTAGCCCAATCCAGCCAGAACTTCTGGTCATCACACTCCAGATGGTGATCAGTGATTTTGAAAAACATATAAAATAAAAAGGACTAACGTTTGAATTTGTCTGATTTACAATCGTACATTTTAGAGAGTTTTTTTTTAAAACTGCCGAAGGCTTTTGCCTGCATTTCCTTGGGGTTTTCAAAAAAAGGAAAAGACCTATGAGTGAGCCTATTTTTTTCATAATTTTCCGCAATTTTTAATACTAATTTTTACAAAGAACTGTAGTTCGAAAGTGTTTTGTAAATTGTAATGCTCATTTTCTACAGGCCTATTTCAAATTTGTTTCTTATAAAATTTAGACAAACGATAGGCATCCAGTTGTCAATTCATAATGTGCATTTGTCTCAAATTGTGGTACACCATTTGAATATTTTTCTTTTAAGAATTTCGTCAGGGGGAATACGCTCAGCGTTCTCTTTATTAGAGGAAAATGGTCGATTTTGTGAAACAGGCTGCCTTATCGAGTCGTTATACGTATCTAACCCAGGTAGGTAGGTACTAGTTGGACGAAACGAAGAAAACATTAAATGGTAAATTATAAAACCGAAATACAGTTACACGATCTGCTTCGTTGGCATTTCTAAGTGGCAAATGGTTAAACATGGTGATCCTGCAATAAGAAAATTTTAACATCTTTAATCGTCTACATCTGCTGGAATGAAAATTCAAAGTTGCTATTCGTATTTGAAAGTGATTGCTCGATTCGATGTTTCGACTAAGTATCGTGTCTTTTATTCCGCTTCGTAAATTTTTAAACGCTAGGGTCGCCTTTTAAAGCGAGCAATCGTTTCATAGGCAGGTTGGTAGGTAGGTAGGTAGGTAGGTAGGTAGGTAGGTAGGTAGATAGACTTGATAGTAGGTACGAGTACCAGATATATAGGTAGACGAAACATTAAAACGCGTCGGCGAGTTTTGCTGTTAAGTTATTATTTTTTGCACTTACAAAGCTGGTATAAGATGGTCTCTGGTCAAGTTTCAGCGGTTATCTTCTAATCTTCTTATCGTTGTTAGGCTAGGTATGAAATACTAAATCCGATGTTAATTATATCTTTCCATCTTGTTGCGAGTGAGATTTACGAGATTTCGCGTTGTATAAATTTTTCATCTTTGTAAAGAAAAGTACTCACCGAGGAGGTGTGAAGCTAACCATAAAATTTTCTTTATTTTGATAAAACTTCCAAAGGGCGGGCGACGCGACACGGTGACGGAAGGATGGTGTTTTTCACTGCCGGTGTAAAATAAACGAAAAATGTAAAGACTAGTTTATATTGTTCGAATCTTTGTGAAGATATCTTTTTGTATATACGCCTAGATATATACGTATACAAGTCTCGTCGAAGGGAAAAGTTTTTTAAATCGATGATATTTTTTTTAATTTTGAAACTTTTCGCCAACGGAATCAGATTTAATTTTTATTTAAATTTCTTTTTGTTATATTCGCGAAGTTATACGTACATGTTTGACGATTAAGTAGAAAAATTAGGTACAAATGGTTACAGAATTTAAATTTGAATCATTTTCTGCGATGTTGATTTTTCGTATAACTTTTTTCAATAGTAGGCATGAATGCCTAACCTATAGTAACGTCGCGTCACGTCGCGAATAATGTCAACTTTATGAATATCTACTTGAAAAAATGTTTAAAAATTGAGTTTATCGGATAAAAACACTTCCGTTAGTCGATACCGATTAATAATTCAATTAATTTATTTTCTTCGAGTGCTTGACGTTTTTTTTTCGCGCTCATTTTAAATAGCAGACGGAATTCTTTAAATTTTTCATCGGTCTCAAATCGAACTCGTTTATAGTGCCTAGCATTACCCTTAGGTTGGTATTTTATGAAATCAAATCAAAATTTTGTCCTGCGTTGAAATTCTTTTCAATACGACCGACAATTCTCGAAATAAAAATTCAATTGCACTATTTTCTTTCTGGCGGTATTATTTCTGATATTTTATTTTGCCAGAACTACAAAAACGTTTCGTTGGATTAAAACTTACTTACTTAGTTTTTGTTTTGATACTAATTTTTGCGTATCCCTTCCTCTCTTCCATTCTGCATAAATACGAGAAAATTTTCAGAAGTAATATCGCGAATTTTATTTATTTTACGGTACGACGGTCATTATTGTTCGTATTATTCGACCTGCACGGTTCTTTTAGCCTGATTTTCTATGTCATATTGTCAATAAAAACTAAGCTATTACGGACTATCGACCTAGAGCAGAAGAATCAATAAAATCCGTTTTGCTGTCCTAGAAAAGAATTGAAGTAGTTTTTGACTACTCTGGTATTTTCTCCCCTTTGAAGCTAATGATCATTTGCTCAGCCCGATACCGACCCAAATCGGTCAAATTCATAGCCGGATTTAAAGGGAGACGTGGGGGAGCTGAGCCCCAAATAATCGGAGGGGAGCTGGGGGGGGGGCTAAAAAGGTAGCAATTGTTTGTTTTTAAAACAATCGATGGATAATCAAAAGTTGTATTACAAATACAAAAATTAGCCTCTTACGACAATTAGGAAGGGAGATCAGCGTTTTACCTCTTTCTGACTTTCAAACTTCAATAGTTGGGGGGGTTGAAATTTGGCATGTTGGATTGAAGAAAAAAAGCATTCTCGAATTTAGACCAAACTCACGTAGGTCGTTGACTTTGAGTTTGAAAACCTGCCTTACAAAATTTTATGACCCTAGCTCAAGGGGGGGGGGAGATGTGGTTTTTTGTCATTTTCACGTCCTAAAAGTGGTGTAGAACCTCGCTCACAGAGCTGATTAAGTGCGATTTTAGTTTCTGCTTTTCTCAGTACCCTTATAACCATTTACCAAGGGGTTGAAAAGTTGCAGATTATAAAAATCAGAATTTTTAATTTTTCAAACAAACAATGAAAAAAGAGTTTTTTACCCCAATAGTGGGACTAAAATTGAAATTTCTCAAAATTTCCCCGCTGCAGAGCAGCCAACCTCTTAATTCGGAGATCGTTAAAATTGTTACTGAAATTATCAAGAAAATTTTGATGTTAACACCTAAAAATAAACTTTTCAATTGGCTACCCAGCAACACAAAAATTTTGAGAAATTTCAATCGGATTTTACTTTTTTACGTTAACTTTTTGGTCCCATTATTGAGGTAAAAGCCCTTCGGTTCGGTTTTTTTGAAAAATTAAAATGTTTTTTCTACAATCTGCAACTCTTCAATCAGCTGGTAAGTCAGTGATGCAAATACAGGGAAAGAAGTGTTGGGGTCTGAACCTACTTCTCCTCTAGCAGAGCGATTTTTTAACGTAAAAATTCATTTTTACCCGCGAAAAAATGGTGAAATTTAGCTTTTGAAGCTTAAAATGTGCTCATTTTTTGACCACTGGCCCTCAAAATTTTTGAAAAATTGTTGCTCTCACTTCCCTTGGGCTATATATAATACACACTACTGTGGTACCCGGTTGAGAAGCAGATGGTACAGAGAAATACAGAAACTCAAATCCCACCTTTTTCTGGTCCATGACCGAGGTCCTACACTACTTTTGGAGGGGGGAGGAGGGGATGACAAAAACCAGTGTTTTTTCTTTAAATGACCACACCTTAAGGACTAATAGCTCGAGCCATCAAGCCCCTTCCTTTGAAATAGGATCACAAAATTTTTTATGTGGTGGGTTTTCAATTAAAAGTCAACCATCTATGTGAGTTTGATTAAAATTCAAGGTATGTTTATTTTTTGGCCCACCCAATACACCGATGTGGCTTTCCAGCTCTTCGACCAATCAGCTCCGTTGCATTCTTTCACAGCACCGAAAAAACTGATGTAATGGTTGGGTTTTATTTTTTAAGTTTGTTCCACTGTACCTGCCTTCTGAATTGAGTTGGAAGTTTGAATTTTGATTTGTAGATTTTAGTGTGGGTCCTGGGTGTGCATTTTTCAAGTTTATTCCACGAATATCACTTCTACAAATTGAGCTAGGATGTTAAAACTAGGTATGTAGATTCAGTAAAGGTTCTACATGTGTCTTTTCAGGATTCAGACTTTTGAACGCCATTGGATCCTTTTACTTCCCCAAAAAGTAATTTTTTTGTTAAGTTTTTCTTATTTTTCGAGTTTGTTTTACGCATATCTCTTCTGTGTAAAAAAATAAAAATAAATAATGTACTCTTCGTTAGACTGTCCTTTTTTGCGCTTTCGCTTGCCGTCTTCTTTCTCCGCTTTAATGTACAAATGTATGACTGGTTTGACGAATGTGTGCGCTTTGGGGTGAAATGTACATATCCTTCGCACGAGCTCCTGAAGAAAGTTACACAATCATGGTTGTTTTGATTTACTGTCTGCACTTACACGGGTACGTTGTTCATTCAACCTTTGTTTTGTTCAAAAATTATTTTGGTGTGGCTTGTTCAGGCGCCATTCATTTTCATACCTAGGTGAGTTTATCTCATTGAGTATTGCTTTATATCATTTTTCTTTTTATGCTTGATTTTCATACTTTCTCGCCGATGGGTGTCCAGTAGAGACACCAGGCAATCCATTATGCAGGGTAGACATTATCCTACCCAGGCACTAATATAGATCCGGCTGTAGTTTGGCACTCGATCGAATCTTTGGACACCAAATTGAGAATTGCTACTCAGCTTTAGGGTCGGCACTATCAGGGCAACCTATAGGCAAAATGCGGGCTAGGTTGATGAACCCTGATATGTTGGTGCTAGTTGGATACTAGGCCAGAGAATAGGTATGCTTCTGAATGAGCATTCAATCGTTAGTGGCGTTGATACATAGGTTTGTGTGTCAGTACTCAGATGTGATTTTTATTGTTCTAGATATTGATGCTGCGTACTCAGCCCTTCGTTCAGAGACCACATCCAATACCCTGACTCAGTTTATTTTAAAATATATGTATATATCTTTTTCAACTTTATTGAATATTGATACATAAATTTGTTATGTAGTCCATTCTAATAAAAATCTTTCTTACATCTGTAAATTTAGCTGGAAAGTTGAATTTTGGTTGGTAGATTTACTTGTTCCTAGATGTGTATTTTGCGGATTTCGACTGTTGAACCATAACGCACCTCATCATAACTCCAAAAAAGCTGCTCCACGCATATTTTCCCTCCAAATTAATCTAGTGTTTTGAAATTTGGTATGTGCATTAGGGTGAGTCAAAAAAAACAATTATTTTTTTTTTTCACTTGGTACCCTGAAAAACTGGTTGGTAGACACCTCAAAAAAAAATTCTCTCCACGTATGAGCTCTTAATTTTAATAGGAACGTCCTCCGCCTTTCAGATTTCTATTTTTTTCTATTGTTATAAAGAAAATTGCATATCTTGGTGT
>FIZR01027428.1:0-20019 GCA_900060175.1 Ferrisia virgata | reverse complement strand
ATGAACGTTTGAAAAAATGAAACTGTTTCACTATCAAAAAGATCGTTTCTCGCTTCAAAGTTTATTGTAGAAAAGTTAACGTTTTCTAAGGTATCGGTTTTATATCTTATTATTACAAGTTTCAATTCTTCCGGCTGAGAGGATTTAGGATCCTGCGATATCTGATATCGATCGATGATGATGTTCGTTTCACGAATTCTTGATTTGGAAATAATGAAGCCTGGGGTTTATGGATTATCAATCCCATCACATTTTTTGATCATTAGGTACCTTGATTTTGCGTCGAAATCAAATTTTTTATTGGTGTATGTGGTTTGATTATTGATATTATAAGTTGTGGAAATGTTTCTGTAACGAACATCATTGAATGATTTTTGTGTATCTCATAATTTAGTCGATGCCTTGAAATACTTTATGATAATTATGAGATTTATAATGAATTATCGAATTAATCAGCTATATGAAGTATACTCGACCAAAGTATAGTGAAAATTAAACTGAAATAATTGAAGAAAATTGACCTAAATCGTAAAAAGAAAACACGTTGAAAATCATTGCAAATTGTGTGAAGTCTGATAAAAATGATTAAAAAATACAGAAAATTCATCAAAAATTATTTTACAAAAGGGGAAAATGGGTGAAATTTGACCAAATTTATGTATAAAATTGTTAAAAATCATCGAAAGTTGGGTAAAAAGTACAAAAAAATGATCAAAAATTGTCAACTCAGACATTTCAACATAAAGTTCAAAAATCAGCCTTACTCATCTTTCATTGTGAGTTTTATCAAACTGTCCCCTCCTTAAGACATATCCATGTTAACATCTTAACCTAAAATCCAAAAATCAGAAATATCACACTGAAAACGTAACGCTTTCACAAAATGACCCCCAGGCCTAAGATATATCCATATGAACTCAGACATTTCAACATGAAGTCCAAAAATCATCCGTGCTCATCTTTTATTATGAGTTTTATTAAAATTTCCCTACATCAAGACTTCGACCAAATCAGTTAAAATTCCTTTAAAAAATCATCGAAATGTGCGGAAAATTGTGGAAAATCGACCAAGATTTGTTATAATTGGGGTGAAAAAAGGCACAAAAATGGGTAAAACTATTGAAAATTGACCGAAAATCATTGAGAATGAGGTAAAAATTGTCAAAAAAGCATAAAAATACTCCAAAAATTAACAGGATTTTGAACCTGTGACCTGTTAAGTAGAAATTGACATATTTTAATGACGCGACATTTATTTGACAAGGAATTGGAACAATGATATTACACTATTGACATAATAATGTAATTCTTCTGACTTAATTTTGGAATTTATGCGACTTAGTGGTGAAATTCTTCTGACACCAGTGTAAAATTGATTTGTTATTGTTGTGACGTGTTACCTACTTTTACTTTTTTCTATTAATAATGTTCTTGACACAGCTTTGGCAAGTATTTAATACAATCGATATTTGTTTTCAACTCAGTTCTGGTAAGCTATTGTAATAAAAATGACATCAGAGCTGATTTTGACTTAATCATGAAATTTATGCGACTTAGTATTGGCGAGCTTCTGACAACACTGTAACCTAATTTTAACATGTTTCTGACAGGATAAAAAAAGACAAATAAGTTTGAAAATTTCCAAAAAATCATTAAAAATTCCGAAAATATATTGAAAATTAACCGAAAATCATTGAAAATAGGGTAAAAAAAGTCAAAAATATTACATAATTTCCGAAAAATTATCAAAAACTCCGAAGAAATATTGAAAAACATGTGAAAATTGACCAAAAATCATTAAAAATCATTGAAAATGAGGTAAAAAAAGACAAAAATTCGTAAAAACTTCCGAAAAATTATTAAAAAAATTCCAAAAAAATATTGAAAATTGACCAAAAATTGTTGAAAATGGGGTAAAAACAGTCAAAAAAGCGTAAAAATACCCGAAAAATCATCAAAAATTAGGAAAAAAATGTTGAAAATTAACTAAAAATTATTAAAAATGAGATAGAAAAGACAAAAATACGTAATAATATTGAAAATTTACCGCAAATCCTTAAAAGTCTTTAAAACGGCGCTAAAAAAAGGCAAAACAGTGAAAATTACACAAAAATTATGGAAAATTATGAAAAAATATTGAAAATTCACCAAAAATGTTTGAAATTTATTTAAAATGTGGTAAAAAATGACCAAAATGGGTAAACATTTCTGAAAAATCCATTTTTTCTTTTTTACCCCATTTTCAATGATTTTTAATCATTTTTGGTCAGTTTTCACACGTTTCTCAGCATTTTTGAAATTTTTTTACGAATTTTTGACTTTCTACCTAATTTTAGTAATTTTTATAGATTTTTGGTCAATTTTTAATATTTTTTGAGAATTTTTGATAATTTTTTGGAGTTATTACGCATTTTTGTCTTTTTTTTACCCCATTTTCGGTAATTTTCGGTCAATATTCAAATTTTTATACTTTTTTATCTTTTTACCCCATTTTCAACAATTTTTTCCGAATTTTTAATGATTTTTTTGAGAGTTTAATGCATTTTTGTCTTTTCTACCTAATTTTCAATGTGAAAAATTTGCCAGTAGTATATCACACTTATGCCATAGATATTAATGGTGTTTTCCTGATTTAAAATTGACACAGCAATTGCAATGCCTATTGAAGTGGCCGGAACAACCATTATCTAATACATACTGATTCGAAAATGTCGAGTCATATGACACCAAACTGACCATATTTGCATGGTGGATATGTTACAAATAACCGTTAAAGTCGTCTTTTACTGATATTGTTGAGTATTCATGATTTATTCTTATTCCTCGATTTGCCTTCATTGAATGGGATCCACTCTTCATATAACGTTCTCATCAACTCCCAATCTGGTGTAGGAGTGATTTGAATTTGTTGTTCCAAGAGTTTGATATTACTTCTCCTCTCAACTGTTGAAAAAAAAAATAGGCTATGAATCCAATGTAAATGTACATGGAATTGAGAAAACATCAAAATCATCTCATACTACTTCCTTTTGTCATAATAACGTATTTAAAGCGGTTAATTTGCATGTACCAAAGATCTAAATGAAGAAACTAACTTTTCATCGATGGCATTATGGAATCTGCAATGGCTGATTCAATTCCTTGCATTATCATTGTCGATTGACGATATGTCAGAGGTCTGGTTGTTCGATTAACATAATAATACTGTGCCTTTACATCGAGGATTTTGCTTTCTTTGTTGATCGATATCGTAAGGTAATATATTTCGAAAATTAATGGTAAAGATGACTCGTCTTCTGTTCCATAATCCAATTCCAATTTCCCTTCGACTTTTTTAATGAGCAGAGTATGTGAGTAGGTATTTTGTTTGTGGTAGACTTTGATCGTTTCAAAGTTCGTTAATCCTCTAATCATAACCATTTTAAAGTAAAAACAATGAAATGGGAATCTCGGTATGAGATAATAAAATTTTTGTTCGTTTTTAACAAAATTCGGATACATTGAAATAATTTGAGTTTTCGACTCGCTGTAACATTTATAAATTGAATCAAAAATTCCATATTTGTTTAGGCATTCGGTCAACATCAATGGTAATGTTTCCAAAATTATCGGGCCTAGTTTTCTTATTTTGTCTTCCGATGTGGATTCATTTCCATCTGAGTCGCTTTGTAACTAAAATATTTGGTTGATTATGCGGTAAGTGGAATGAATGGATTTTGGTAGATGATAAAGTAAACTATACTATTAGAGGTTGATACCTACATGTCTACTTTCAAGTTCAATAGCGTATGAATCTTGCGATATTGAATATTTTGGATCACTTGGGTTATTAGGTGATCCAATTATATCTATGGTGGCGTTAATGAAACTTAAATTGGTGTGTAGTAAGTACATTTCGTTCCATTTTGTTTGTAGAAATCCCTTCACAGTAATGAAGAGATATTCAATGGATATATGCTGCAGACGAAGATGTATTCTCGCAGTTAATTTTCATTAGTTTTTTCTCAAGATGCGTATGAATAAGTTGTGACGATTTTCTAACTTACCAATTTATTTTGGGAGAAATTCCAATCAATTTCTGGTGACAAGCAATCGTCCACAAAAAATTTGACTTCACGAAAAACGACCTTTTGATTAGATTGGTTGTATTTATCTTCTTCGTTATATTTAAATTCATCTAATATGTACTTTTCCCCTTCTAACAATATATTCTTCACAGTGTCAGAATCAGCCCCATTGAATAAGTTGGCAATAGAGTTATCTGCACGTTTTGTAATATCATGCTCCAAGTAGTTTTTGGGTATATGTTTCGAATAGATTTCTGAAATACGTTGGTACCAAAACGTGCATTATTCAATTGAATTTAAATTTTTTTGTAAATATAATTCAATTCATTATTCATGTACTACATACCTTTAAATACGAAAAGAATGACGAACAAAACCTTCTTCAGGTGAATCATTTTGAGCAATAAGGATCGAGTGGCATGAGCTAGTATGTCTTTCAACGTGACAAGTATCACAATAATTTCAATTAGAATCACTTGCCATCGTGTTTGTTGATCAACGGTCTGTACTCGTACTTTAATTAGATAAACGTACGTAATTACTATTGAAATTAATAGTGATTAGATTTACGTTTATCAGTTGAATGATACGTAGTCATTAATCTGTGCCAGTATTATAAAAATTTTGAGTTTTTAATGTACGAAGTGATTAATTGAAACGAAAATACACGAAGGCCTTTTTGTAGTATTTTTCAGATTTTCAAATGGCAGCTTTGCACATTTGTACTCTTCATAAAAAGTTAAACGCTTATTTCACAAGTTCATGTTTGAACTTCCGGTGTATGCTTCAGTTTACCATCAATATCAATGAGATAGGTCTCAAGTCGTCTGAAATCAACCGCCTGCCATCCTTTGATACACCCAAGTGGGTAAAGCCAATACGAACGTGTTCTCTATGCCTATAGAATAAGGATGGTTTCTAGGCAGGTCTTTTTATTGAGCTTTCACATAGTAATTTCCCGTTGCTTTCCGCGCCATCTACCAGTAACTCATCGCATCGCTAGCCAGGTTTGTACAACCCTGGGTTCAGCAGTGGGCCACGAGTAGGCTCTCCAACCAGTTACAAGCTTTTTGATTCTGATAATAGATGGCATGCTGCCTACTTATCTCTGTTGTAAATGGTAGTGCTCGGAACGTAATCGTGTAATATATGTTGAATGCACGCAATGCATTACACGTACGTTTTGCTCATAGTAGGATTCGAACCTACGACCTCTAGTTTAGTGAGCCGTGGTTTAACCTTAGAGGTTGGAGAGCTAAACCTTCCTTAGATGCTGAATCGCCGCCTTCCTCGAGAGTTTTCTGCGTATGCTGAAATATGAACATTTTTAAAGTTTTTAAATCAATCCAAGGTCAAGATCAACTAATTTTTCTCAACATTTAAATGTTAACAGCCTGGAACAGTTGACCATCAATGTTACGGTCATCAAAATGTGACCAATTCGGATTTTGATAGTCAACTTTTGGCAGTCCACTGATGTCAGTCTAACGATGATGGTACACTGTTGACGGACTTTTGTAGAATGCGCTATTAAACATCTTTTAATGTTGATAAAAATTTAGGCAATTTTCCCTTACTTTACATTTTTGATATAACATTTTTTTTTATGTTATATTTCTACTTTTTGATTTTTAATTTGAAATTTTTGATCAAAAACTTATGATGATGGATGACTGTATTATTTTCATTTTGTTTGACAATGATGAATTTAAATGTCAAAATGGAGTGAAGAGAAGAGTAAACGTTTTTGATCAAAAACAACATGTAGAAGATTGTACGTCTATTCCCCAATTTCCCCTGTGTCAGAAAATCAAATCAAAATATCCATGATTTATTTTGAGAAAAAACACTTTTGTATTTTTTGGAATACCTTTTACGAGCGTCAACATTTTTCCCATTCTTGTTGAAAGCCTCCAGCATGAGACTCCCAATGATATTTTTCACGGAAAGGAAAAACGAACTAAAAATAATAGCAGATTGAAATTGTGAGTATTTATCAGTCGGTTTTTACGATCACATTTCGCTTATTCAAGTGTTTCATCATTTTGACATTATTCATTGAAGGGAATCCATTTTCTGAAAATCTGTTTTACCGATTTCGAGTCCGGTTTTTCAGTTATTTCAAGAAACGTTTTTTTCATCAGGTTTTCCAAATCATATGCGTATGACGATTGATCACTATTTCTCCATACTGTGAAAATCAAAAATTACAATAGTTCATTATTTATTGATCTTTTTTTTTGGAATTCTAGATATATGTACGAAGCAAGACTTTTTTTAAAGGTATTCATGCTAGAAGCATATATTTGCAAAACAAACTCAAAGAACATTAAAAATCATTGTACAATTGAACTGAAAAACCGAAAATCTCAAAAAAACTCTGCTATACAGCAGCTATATTTCGATATAACAGATGTAAGTTGCGCACAAATCACCCTTTTATGTTATTTTTTATTCATTTTTACCCTACTGGAGACAGATAGATTGGTTGACATATATACCCTAAATAGTGATATTTAACGATAACTGTCGACGCAGAGAAGATACTCTTGAAGCTGAGATTTTACAAATCATCTAATAAATGTCAACTGATCAGCAATATACAACTATGACATATTTTTACAATTAACTAGTTGGAATTCGCAATAAAATAAAAATTTTTTGTAGGCATTGTCTATCAATTAAATGTTAATTCGAACATGTATGCTTTAAATGTATGACGATATTTTACAACTTGACGGCGTTTGACACGGCGTCCGAAAGTCGAATTATCTAGTTTTTATTGTGTTCTTGTAGCTACTGAGCAAACGGTACTTTTATTACCTAAAACTTGCAAGTTCTCCTCGGGATTTGTTTTAATTAAAGGGAGTGAAAATTATTATAAATACTTTTGAAAAATCTGTAAGATTATTTTCTATCGGCATAAATATGACAAGAAATTGATGTTTCAGCTGACACATTTGTGGCACACGAATGGCATATTTCTGACATGCATTGTGTAGCGCTATTGTGGCACAAATGTGTCGTTTGATTGTCGCTTTTGTTGGTACTTTAATGACATATAAGTGGCAGACTTTCATTTTGTGACTTGGTAGTGGCGTATTATTGACCATGTTATAGCACCTTTTTGGCACAGTTGTAGCATTCTTTCAACTTCGATTTGGCAGTGCGTTAATGCCATATGAATCATATCCAACATGCTTTTGACTTGATTATGACACTATTGTGACTTAGGGGTGGCATGATGCTGACACATTTATGGCATGCTTTTGACACTAGTTTGGCACAATTGTGGCATATTTTTGACACTGCTGAAAATATGTCATAATTGCACCAGGAATGTGCCAAACTAGTATCAAAATCAAGCCATAAATGTATCAGAATAGTGTCAGAATGGTGTCAGAAGCATGTCAGAACGGTGTCAGAATGTTGACAGAAGTATGCCACTCCTAAGTCACGTTAGTGGTATAATCAAGTCAGAAGCATTTCATTATTACGTCAATAGTGTACCATCAATGTTCCAATACCTCGTCAAGTAAATGCCGTATCATCATCAGAACCGAAAAATGGAGTAGTTAATGCCCTGTAGGTCTTCTTATGCTAAGTGCCACGGTAGCTGAATTGGTAAAGAAGTCGATTTGTACTCAAAAGGGCCCAGGTTCAAATCCCACCATCGGCAAAAAAAATTGAAAAATTTAGTGAGTTAATATGAATAAAAAAAAAGTCATCATTCATACTTTAGTATTGACAATAATGAAATATGTGTGAAACCTGTCAGAAATGCATCAAAAACATGTCATTTTTGCGACAAAAGGTTTTATTTCTGCATCAAAAGTGTGCCGTTTTGGCGTCAGAAACATGTCACTGATGAGTCAAATACATGTCATTAATATGTCACAGTAACGTCATAGCCTTGCCATAATGAAGTCATTTTGGAGTTATCCTGGTGCTACAATTGCGCCATTTCAATGTCACTGTCATGAGTTTGGCAAATATTTAGTGATCTCGGATTGGCTGAAGCATTGCCAGAAATGTGCCATTTTTGCTGTCAGAAGTCTCATGCCAGAACGGTGTTATGTGACACTACTTATCCTGACACCATTTGCGCGGTGGGAACCGATGGTCTAAACTGTGGACTGCCAAGTGTCGACCATCAATAGTGGACCATCAAGATCCAAACTGTTGAGAGGCGACTATCAATATCTGGACTACCCAACATTTTGAACGTCAACTTCAATGTTGTGAAAAAAATGTTGAGCAAATTTTCAAAATTCTTTATCTCGTATTATCACATTCCCAGTTCTAACGGAAGTTCAAATTTCATTCGAAGTGACATGACATTGAAAAAATACTTGGTACTCTTTGCACGTTAAGAGAAAATATCCAAAGAATGTAAGTTCAGAAACTGTTTACATTGTTGGTGTAAATTTAACTTTTATATTTACTATTTCTGAACGAATCATTTTTGTCATTATTTCTCAACGTTTCAACTTGAAATCATGAAATCAACGAGGGTCAAGGTCAATTGTTAATGCGTCAACTGTGGAATGCGCTATTAAATATTTTTCATTTTCCTTAACATTTCATTTTAAAAATCATAAAATCAGCCTTCATCAAGGTCCACTGTTCATGGGTCAAATTTGAACATTTTTAATTTTCCTGAACATTTCAAGTTGAAATCATAAAATCAGCCCTTCATAACATTCAACTTTTTTGTCAAACATTATCCACCTGTTGACGATCATATTGGCAACAGCCCAGAACAATTGACTATCAGTGTTAAGGCCATCAACATCCAGACCCCAGATTTTTTAACTGTCCAGATTTTGACGGTGTACTGTTGATGGGTTAGTTGTAAATGCGCTATTAAACATCTTTTGATGTTAATAATAAAAAAGAAGTATAAAAAAATAATTTAAAAATATAAAATAAAAAATGGAAAAAAAATAAATGAATTGGAGAATGAGAAAAATAAAAAAAATTAACGTTATGAATATCTGATATGGCCAAAAATGGTCTCGTTGATAAATTTTTTAGACGCTCCCCCTCCCTCGGCATCTGCTTTAGCTCTATAGTCGGTAATGGTTTGATTTTCTTTGGCCATATGATTTGGAAAATCGTGCTAAAATTAAATAAAATTATTCAAGTTTTTGAAAAGAATATGGACTCACTTTCCATCGAAGGCAATAGCGTCGATGCAGTAGCAAATTCGATCTCTTGCATCATAATCGCCGCTTGACGTTTGGTTATTGGACTATCGAGTGCGGTTCGAATAATGTGGTAGTCAATGGCTTCGGCATTCGCTCGTTTAAAAAGGTGATCGACCGATATTAAAATAGATTCAACGACGAAATGTAGTTCCAATGGCTTTTCAATATCGCATCCGTAATCCAAAGTCATACTTCCTCTAATATTGTTAATTTTCAACGTATGTGTAGCGTTACTCAATGTTTCGTTAGCGCTGAATGAGTAAAAATTGCTTAATCCTTTTATGGTAATGTTACGTAAATTGTACCAGTAAAAAGGCACGTTCGATATGAAACAGAAATGTAGATGTTCCTGTTCCAAGAAATGGGGGTGAGTTAAATTGATAGATTTTCTAGGCTGACTTAGAAAATTTTCATACAGAACGGTTGAGAATTTCTCATTATGATTCATGTTGTCCAAAAGTAAAGGTATTATGGCATTTGAGAATAGTTTAAGTAGTTCCGCTTCTCGACTCGATGGTAATGTTTCAACAAAGCCCGTATATGTATTCTGCAATCGTAACGTTTTTTGATGTGAATGTTGGTAAAGTTAATTTATTATAAATTTTAATGATTTTAGAAATAGTACTTACGACTGAAATGAGCAATTTATCGTACGTATAATCAGCTGAGAATTTATTATCGGTTTCGTTGTCATGCGTTGGCAATTTTGCCAAAGTAATTGAAGTGTTTAGAAAATATAAAATTGGACCATAGTAACAGTACTTTGAGCCGTTGGTGTAATCTACATGTGTTGCTATAATGACTATGGACTTCGCGCAGAATATTGCCTTTAAAATAAAATGACGCATTTCAGTTTGGAAATGAATTATTTTTTCGACTCAAAGAAATTAATTTTCATTTGAAATTATGAAAAATTTTGCAGTTCATATATTTCATTGTACTTACAAGTTTGTTTTCGGTAAATTGGCAGCTAATGCGAGGTTTTTCTTTGTTTATTATATCACGACTATCAGTAATATTGATCCTGCTGAAGAACAACTTATTGTGAATCGGTTCTTTATCATAAGCTACTTCATACTCAAATGTTCTTTGGTCGAGATTTTCCAAATTGCGGACGTATTTTTCTACTTGTTCCGGTTCCGCATTATGAAACAGGTTGGTGATACAATCACTCAAAGAATTGGTAATATCGTACGAGTAGTTCGAAGTTGAATTTGTACTTTGAGCTGTGCAAATCACTATAACATTGTAAGTAAAAATTTTAAAAACTTAATACAACCGAAGTACGTATTTCTCATTATAATGTCTTCGAATTCAATTACCTGTTAGTGCCAAATAAATGAAGAGGGAAACTGTTGTTTGGAATTGAAACATGATGCTGCCTAAAAATCACGAAGAAAAATATCTCGAAGTGATTACATGGCATGGCTGTGTTAATATGAAAAATTGTTAGAAATTATCACCATCCACATTGGATTATTTACTATCGTATCCGATTGAAAATGATTGCTGGTGATTAATAAACATAATCTACAAAGTACATATTAAACCCATATTTGTTATAATATCTGTTTGAATTGATCTTAGGGCATTTTTTGCCTAATTTTCTACGCTGTATTGTCAATGAAAACGAGACTATTACGATCTATTGACCTATGACGGATGAAAGAGGTGAGGATTTAAAAAAAATCCGTTTTGGGGTCTTGGAAGACCATTAAGACTGTTTTTGGCCATGTCAGATATTTATTTTCATTCTTATTCCCAGAGATTAAAATCGTTTACTCAGCTCGACACCGTCCAAAATCGATCAAATTGGGGGAACAGGCTTCGGCTGATGTGACATTTGATATTTTGCAGTGGGGATGATTTCAAGTCAAAATTCAGGGGCTAAATTCTCAAAAATTCTTCTTTTTTGAGTCAATCGATACAGAATCCAAAGTGGTATAACATACCCAAAAATCAGTCTTCTAGGTCAATTAGGAGGGAAAATATGAGGGTTTCCCCCTTTTTGACCTTGAAAAAGGGCTGTTCCTTCCCTATTTCTCTAGTCACTACCAAATTGGGCTAGGAAGTTGAAATTTGGTTTGTGGAGTACGTAGAGGACATATGCAGATGTACCTTTTGGGAATTTCAATTTTTCGGACTCATTGCATCCCCTCATAGCCCTCGGAAATGTGGTGTTTTGATCAGGTTTTCTCATTTTTTGAGTTTTTTGAGTTTGTTCCTTGCATAACTCTCCTCCAAATAGAGCTAGGAAGCTGAAATTTGATATATACATTTAGTAGGGATCTAGATGTGCCTTTTGGGGCCCTTAACTTTTCAACTTCATTACATCCACTCACAGCCTCAAAAATCTGGCTTTTTGGTTGGTTTTTCTTATTTTTCTAAGTTCGTTCCTCCCATAACTCTACTATAAGTTAACCCAGGAAAATGAAGTTTGGTATATACAAAAGCATCGCAAAGAAATGCTCCCCCACTGCTTCGCTGAAGACTTAATTCGTTTACTCATTTTTATAGGGAGTTTGGCGGTGGATTAGATATATACGGTTGCGGACAACCTTGGGTCAAAATTCAGTTATGCCCAAATTTGGAGGAGGGGCGCTGAGGAACCAAAACCGCTGAAATTGTTCTTTTTTGAGCCAATCGATAGAGAATTCAAAGTTGTGTAACATACCCAACCATGATTTGGACAAATCTTCTGTTGTCAAAATTTGGCTTGAGGGTTTTTGGGCCAATGTAAAATTCTGAGAACACAAAATTTGTCGAAATTATGGTTTTGCTTGGTGAACCTTGTACTAGGCCACTTTTGCAGCCGTTTTTGTTGTATACAAAATTAGCCCATTTTGACTTTTTGAAGGAGCTCATAAAATTCAAACGAATGCTGCCCCTTCAATAATTAAAATAAGCAAAATGTATACATGACAAAATTTGTCGGGAAAGTTTTTGTCTACATAGTCTGCCAGTTGCGTTAATAATCAAATCAAAATTCTGGAACTACTCATTTCTTAAATTTTTTCACGTCTTTACAGTTGTATACTGATACTTGTGGAGGGAGGGGAGGAGGTCAGACTATCATATTTGGAGCCATTTCTGCCTGTACTGCACATCTATGCTAATGCCATTCGTTAACTCGATGACGCCTGCAGTAGGTTAATGGTGGCAGCCTTTGCGAAGCTAGGACGCAAGCTGTGTGGTTTCTTTCTTTCTGATATGTGATTTTGGCCTTTAGTTTTAGTAGAGTTCGTAAATGTGACCTTTGGTGGTCTGAATTATGCACTTTAAAATCTGTTCCCATTTCTGTCACTGATCAGGAAATTTTCAATTCACGTAATTTTAATATTTTACGAAAATCAGGCTGAAAACCTTTTTTTTTTCTCCTCGTAGTATTTTCGAAAAGTTTTAGTCATTAACTCCGAATATGAGGAGTTTTGTACAAATATACCTATTCAAAAATGAGTACCAAAATTTATTTTACAAAAAAAAAGTAAATGTATGAATGAGGTTAGGTACTAGGTACACTTAAAAATTAAAATTTGGGCATTACTCCGTAATATAAAGAATTTTCCAGAATATCTTCTAATTTTTCCATAATCCACATCGAATCATAACACGAAAAAGACAGATCATTGGGTACCGGAATAATTTTATACTTATACCCGTGGAATACGTTGATCCTACCCGTACTTGTAGCATTTACAATCGAAAGTTCATTCAGACGTTCCATCTGCAGCTGGTTAAACTTCACCGACGAATCGTTGAAATTCATACGACTCGAAATATTGGTAATTTTGAACTCTACGAATGTGCCAATGGCTTCATCACTGTCATCATCATAAACATCACGACCAACATCGTCCTTATTGAATGTCACTCGAGCTACTTGGAAATCGGATAATCCTGTCAATGTGATGTTGTATATCTTGGCGGTGAATTGTTTACCTCCTTTATGACCCCCGTCACTTATATAATACGGTGTTTTGTAATCGTCGAAAGGTGGCAGGAAATTATCCACTATTTTATTCGGCTTGATGCAAAAATCTAATGGAAGAGAGAGTAAGGGTTTCGCATTATGAACCATGATCTCTCTAATCATTGTTATCAAAGTGTCGTTTATATGGTCTTGTATGATTTTCGTTATTTCTGATTTTTCCTCATCAGTATAGGCGCATTCAGTGGGTGATAATTCGATCTAGATTTGAATTCGATTTTTAGAATTAGGTACCTTGTTGTCTTTAAGCCGGATTAAGCTAGGTATAGACTTACGATGATCGGTGTTGCGAAATATAAGAGCCACATTTTGAATTCGTACTCGTCGTTCTCGGCACGTTTGATGACTTCATCGGCAAATGAAAATCGTGCAATGAAATCCACGAAGATCAATTCATCGTTTTTATTTTTCAAATGAATTTTTCCTGTTGCGTTTCCATTTATGTCATAAAGTAGCTGTAATTTTCGAAATTTAAGTTTATTTCAGGTGTATTTATAGATAAGGTATTATTCATCTAAGTAGCATAATTTTACTTTCGAGTTCAATTCTCTTTGAAAAAAACTAATCTGATTAGGCCTATATTTTTAGTCAGATTTTCTGACGAAAAATTAAAAGTATTATAGCTGTTATTGATTTATTAAACGAGTGATGACCGGAAGAATGGCCGAAGTGTCTTGAAAAGTAATCAATTATGATCTAAAGCAATTGATTTTATTCTTTCTTACGATTATCTGGCGATGTAATTTAAATTTTTCTACGTTTTTATCACAGAAATATTGCTTAAAATCGAGCCATACGATTTTGCTTTGTAACGAAGGTGATGCTGGTCTCTCGGCTCAATATTCAAATAAGCTGAAAAATTTAGGAGAAGGCGAAGAAGGAATTAGAATAGGAAATATGTGATTTCTTTTTTTAAGCTAATCCATTTTGAATCTGCAATTCAATGCGTTTAAAAAATTAGTTTTCGAACAACTAAAAACAGAAGAAAATAGCTTAGGTCAACTTTTGCACTGCTCAGTCTCTCCTAATTGATCTCGAGAGCTTCAATGTGGCACTTCGGTGAAACGTTCAAAATGTTTTGTTTACTGGTATGTTAATAGGTCACTTTTTTTGATTTTGGTCACTGAAAGTCGCTTTTTCGTAGAATCACTATTGGGTCGCTAGTTCAAACAATTTTTCTTAAAACAAAAACTTGAAATTTAATGGCCCTTTTGTTATAATTTTTTTTGAAATTTATGATACCTATCTAATAATATGTGATAGTCATGGACAAATTTTTTGGGAGCATATAAGGTATACTCTCCCTCCTACCCTCCTTCATGTTCATTTATTCACCTTTTCGAAAATTTTTGAGAAAATGTATTGAATATTTTGAAATTTGATGGAAATATTGAAATTTTAGTAAAGTTTACAAATGATTCTGGTAAAAACTGTTTTTTTCCTCATCAATTCCACAAAATTGTAGCCAAAAATTCGAAAAATGCACTCTTTTTTCATTGAAATTTTGATTTTTTTTTTTAAATTTTGTACTGCACTTTTTAAAGTTGTAAATACAAATTGGGGTTTCAACCTCTCCCCCTCCCCTTTACAACCAGATGAAAATAATTTTAGCTAGTTCAAATGAATACATTTTACTAATTTTTTGTTTTGCTATGCTAGGGGGCTTACCCTCCCCCTTTTTTTTTTTTTAATGTGGGGGGGCTTCCCCCCCCCCCCCCCCCCCCAACAAACCATCAATTCTGTTTAATGTTCGAAAAAAAAAACAACTGAAATTGAAGCACCTCATCGTGTAAGGAGGTAAAAAGAAAGGGAGAATTGTGGAAGGAAATTTATGGCTTTTTAAATATTGAATCGATCCTCTCAAGTTTTTTCTTGAAAATGTTTGCCTTTCAAATAAAATCAAAAGAATGTTATATTTAGCCCTCATGAATGCATTTTGAATGCTCATTTATCGACATTTTATTCTTGATATTTGGCAAAATCTTTGCCCTTGCTTTGCTACAGTTATTTTTTTTTTCTTATCAATAACAGAGCGCTAGCCTTTATTTTAAGGTTTTAAGAAAGATGGATTTGAGTCAGCTCTTGCTCTTCCCTATCATTACGACTTTTTCTCACTTATGTGCCCCATCGCTTGTGTTTTGTTAAAGCACATGGAAATTGACGACTTCAAGGTCACTGTTTGGTCTATTTTTATTCAAAAAAAGACACTTAATTCACCTGTAGATTTACGTACACTATTGTTTGATATGAACACCAGAGTGGTGCAGAGGATCAGCTTATGTTTACCCTTTACCTCTCCTCACAAAAGCTTAACCCTTCATTTAATTATCAAGAATATATAAAGCGATGCTTTTTCAGCCTGATTTTTGTGAAATATTATGATTATGTGATTTGGAAAATCATTGATATGAGGGGTGCAATGAGTCTAAGAGCTAAAAAGTCGAGGTACCTCGCTCTCTTAAGGCACGTCTATGAACACTGCTAAATCTATCAAATTACCACTTTTTATCTGAAAACTCGCTCAAAAAACCACATTTCTGGGCTGTAAGGAAACGCAATGGGTCTGAAAAGTCGAAACTCGCGAATTGCACATCCATGACTCCTACTAAGTCTACATACAAATTTTCAACAACTCAGCTCACTTTGGAGGGAAGATAAGGAATGAACAGCCTTTTTCAAGGTTAAAAAGGGGAAAAACCTTCATATTTGCTCTCCTAATTAACCTGAGAGGCTGATTTTAGGATATTCTATACGACAACCAGTTTTTTAAATTTGGCCACAAGTGAATTTTGACCCGAGGTCATCCGGAATCCAGAATATCAAATGGCACGCCAATCAAAGCCTATTCCCCAAATTTGATTGAGAGGGTAAAAAATGAAAATAAGTATCTGACATGGTTAAAAATGGTCGCAATAGTCTTGTAGATCTCCAAAACGGATTTTGTTGTTATTGCCCCCTCATCAGCCATTCGCCGATAGACTTTAATAGCCTGATTTTCATTGACAATATGACACAGAAAATCAGGCTGAAGAAATTATGTTCTCGTTTCAATGCGAAAAAAAATTCCAATAATACCAACTTGATGTAAAATTTATCCTACCCCTAATTTGTCAAAGAAATGACATTCCATTTGATATGGATAGTGATGCGATAACTGCGGTTCAATAGTCAAATTATATATCAAGATGCTGTAGTTGCCATCTACTGTTTGAGAGGTGATTTCCGTGGCTGTGAAATTGCCATCGAATGGAGTCCAATTGCTATACGATTCGTTCATCGTATTCCAGCGGAATTTATCGGATATTTCACCAAATAATTGTTTAATTGGGTGGATCGTTTCGTGATTATCGTCTAATTCTTCTTTGCTTTTGCAAACTGCAAAAAGATACGATCGTATATATTTGAGCTGAAACAGAAGGTGTAAAAGCTCCATAAACTCACTTTTCATCGATGGCATTATAGAAGCTGCAATTGCACGAGCTACACCACTCATTATCCACTCAGACTGACGATCTGTCAAAGATACATTCTGCTTGGTTTCTATCACAGAATGATTTTCAGCTTTCACATAGACACGTTGTGTGTCTTGATTTACAAACAATGAAATGCATTCGGTTTTAAAATCCAATTCGAATTCTGTCGTGTTTTCGGTATCGTAATTTAAATTCGCATTCCCTCGAATGTTTTCAATTACCAGCGTGTAAACCGACTGCCCCAAGTCATTGTCGAATTTCAGTGACCGCAAGTTAGATAATCCAATAACGATGATATCACTCAATGTAATATGGAAGGATGAAACATCACTTAGACGATAGTAGTATTGTTCCTGATGTTGTATAAAATCTGGATATGTCAAGGCAATCTCTTTTTCAGACATTTGCATACAAAAGCTTCTGTTTAGAGCTTGTTGAAAGTTTTCGTTGCGGTTAATATTGGTTTTCAATACGAAAGGTAAAGTTTGCTTGATTTTTTCACCCAGATCGTATTGTTCGTGTAATGCTAAGTCTTCGCGAAACCACGGTAGATATACCTGAAATTGAAATTTACCAAATAGGTATGTACCTATTTTCTACCTACGTACGTGTTATTTTAATGAGAAAATTTTAGCTACTCACGTAATTAAAGTCTAAATTATCGTACAAAATATCGATTTTAAATCTGTTATCTGGTTGTTTATTTGATGGCTGGATGGCTGTTAAGGAGATGTTCTTAAAATGCAACGAACGTACGAAACCTGCTTGAGGTGCTTCTTCGGTTGCCCCAACATGTCCTTCTAGTCTGATGAATAATTCATCAATAAATATGACCTATTTAGAAGGATTTTTGATTAGTTAATTTTTTATGATAACTCAATAGGTAAGGTATTATTTTCGTATGAAAAAGATTGTCTTGCTACCATTTTACTATCGGAAAATTCATAGTGCATTCGAGGATTTACAAAATTCAATATCGTGATATTGATTCCGGAAAAGTAAAATTTGTTGCTGAATGGTTTAACGTTGTGGATAACTTCGACCTCGACGTTAGTCGCGTTCAAATTTTCAATGTTACCAATTAATTTTTTCAGCTCGAACGGTTCGGTGATTTTGATTATTCTTGCAATCGAGTTGTTTATTAGTTTTGTTACGTCATATTTGGAGAGTGAATCTGAGTTTTGAGTCGAATAAGCGACTGAAAAATTATGAAACACAGGTATTATCAATCGGATGAAAAGTTATAAATTGGCCTCTTTTCTAAGTTATAAATTCTTGGTCGATCGTAATCGCGGTAAATTGTCCCAATTACAAATTACAAGGCTTACTGATTGAAGAAAAAGTTGAAAGGTAAAATTATGAAAGATTAGATTTTAGAATATATGAGAAATTATTTTGTTTTACTTACCTGTTAATACGTATAATAAAGAAAACAAAACTAGTTTCATCATACGAGCCATATTTGTATAAATCAAGAAGCGAGATGTAACAGACATCATTATTCGTACTAGACGAATTTAGAGTTTGTGTTTTTTTTTTCAAATCTTCATAACGTTGGATTACTTCATTGAAAATTGACGAAGTTCCCATTGGAATGATATTCAATCTAAGCTAATGATTTGATAATTTATTGATTACTTATCTGCAGTGATTCGCATATGTTTTTAGATATCTTAGGTATTTATAATTTTTTCTCATCCCAAAACATATACCTACAGATACACAAAGTTGCGTAGGTATATTCGAGCACAAATTTTACTTCTCCAGCTTCGATTTTCATACACATCTTCATTCATCATATTTTCATGTATTTTTTAAAGTTTTGTAAAGCTAGATACACATTGTACTAGTAATGCTTCTAATTCCAAGTCATGAACTTCATCCATTTTTGACCATGAAAAATGACGATGACAAAATGTAACTCGATGGTGACATGTTTCTGAGAAAATTATACTACCTTTTTAATCTCAAAAAATAGGGAAAAAACTGACCAAAAAAACACATATTTGGGGCTTTGAGGGAATGTAATGGGGTTGATAAGCCGAGGCCTAAAATGCACATTTAGGGTCGCCAATAAATTTATATACCAAATTTTAGCTTCATTTGGAGGAGAGTTATGTGAGGAACGAACTCTGAAAAGTCAAAAAATGAGAAAGCCTGGTCCAAAAATCACATTTCCGGAGCTGTAAGGAGGTGCAATGAAGCTGAACTATCGAGGCTCCCAAGACTCCCAAAAGACACATTTAGGGCCCCCACTGAATGTACGTACCAAATTTCAACTTCCTAGCTAATTTTGGTGGGGAGATAGGGGAAGAACAGTCCTTTTCAAGGTCAAAAAGGGGGAAACCCCTCATATCTCTCCTCCTAATCGACCTACGAGGTTGATTTTTGGATATGTTATACAACTTGGATTCTCTACCAATTGACTCAAAAAGGAACAATTTTTGTGTTTTCGGGCCCTCGGCACATCCTCCTCTAAAATGTGGAAAAACTTAATTTTGACCCAAGGTCATCCCCATTCATATATGTCTAATCCACCGCCAAAATGAGCTCATTGACCGAATTGGAGTGATTTTGGTCGGTATCAAGCAAAATAAACCATTTTAATGTTCGGGAATTAAAAAAATAAATAAATAAATATCTGACATACCCCAAAATTGTCTTAACGGTCTTCTAGAATCTCGAACGGATTCTGTTGGTAATCTCCTTCACCTCCCACCCCCACTATGCGCTATTCTTCGATAAACTGAGCTGGGTTTTCATTGACAATATGATATAGAAAATCAAGCTAAAAACAAAAAATTTTTTCATTCACCATATCGTTTATATTGAATGATAGATATAAACGAATAACGTGTCATTATCGTGTCCAATACATGTCATCAACATTTCATAATCAAGTCATAACTATGTCATAAGTAAGTCACTATGTAGTCATCGTGGTACTATCATGGAAACGTTTCAATGTCACTAGCATGACTTTAGTAAATGTTCAATAATCGCTGATTGGTTAAAGCTATGCCAAACCATTTCATTTGTAGTGTCGAAAGTCTCAAGTTAAAATTGCATCATAAGACACCCCTTCTCCCAGTGTGATTTGCGCGATGATGCGATGCGACGGGTGATTGATTGAAAATATATACATATATAGATGCACCATACATTTTGCGGACCGCTACATTCTAAGACTTTTTCAAGCCCGGCCTTAAAAATGAGTATATAAAATTTTTTTTTTCACTTTTTGAGTATTTTTTGAGTCCAAAATCGAGGCAACCTTTGAG